>VDFB02105413.1:0-25411 GCA_007258455.2 Sequoia sempervirens | reverse complement strand
ACCGCTCTAAATGTGTAAAATAACTAAGAAACATGAAAGACAAAACACCAAGGACACCTCAAGATTAGCCAAAAGAGAGTTACAACGAAAAGGAATGCAAATAAAATGAAACACAAAACACTTTTACCTCCCTTGTTGTTGAAACTTCTTTGATTGGCCCTTGCTTGGATTGGTTGTGTGCTCCTTAGATGATTGTTTGAATGTCTATAATGCAAGCTTCAATATGCAAAATGATGGACAAAGATGATTGAATGATTGAAAAAGGCTTGGACAGCATGTAGTTATGAGAGTGCAAAGTGTTGAGAATGCAAAATGACAGCATAAGGGTGCAAGATAGCTAAGTGTTGTGTAAATGCCCTTGAGGAGGGGGTATTTATAGGAGAATTTGAATTCTCTAGAGAATTCAAGGGTCAAGATTGCTCCAACAAGGTCAAGATGAAGGGCTATGGTGGGTTGAGAACCCACAAGCCCTCACATCTTGACATGTGGAGGGTGAAGTGGACAAGGGCATGTGAGGTGGAGATGAGTTGTCAAAAAGGTACATGAGGTGGAAAGGACATGCACCTTGGGGGATGAGAGGATTTCCACAAAAAGGGATTTCTTGTCCCCAAGTGGGAGTGAAAGGGACATTTGAGGAATTTTAGAATTCCTCAAAAATCTACATGGGAAAAGGAAAGGTGGTTGGGGATATAAATGTGAATTAAAAATTCACATTCATAAGATGATCTAGAGGATAAAAGGTGGGCTCCAAAAGGGTGGGACTTGGTCACATGTGGAGATTGTGACAAGTCCAAGGTTCTAGAAGCCTTGGGAGAATGGAATGTGAATTAAAAATTCACATTTAAAGGAGGGGAATCTAGAGCAAATAAATGTGAATTAAAAATTCACATAGGAGAGAGGGTTAACATCAAAAAGGAAAAAAGGAAGAATTGACCAAAAAGAGGTGCTAAATTTAGTTAATGATTTTGGTTAAGGTTGTGCAAATATTGGATTAGGTTAATTAACAGAAGGTTAGAGGCAAGTGGCAAATGTTGGAGGATGTGACAAGGAGAGAGAAAGTGAGGGAATTTTAAATTGATTTTTAAATCAAAAAGAGGCAGAATGACTAAATTAAATAAATTAGTGTATTTATTTAATTTAGAGAGGAATAAGGGTAAACGATAAAGTATTAATTATTAAATTAAGTACTTTATGGGACAAAGGGTGTAATATTAATTTAATAAATTAATATTAATATGATAGACGTGAATGCAACAAATTTAATCATATGGAAGTGATTAAATTTAGGTGTCTACATTTACAATCCTAGTTATTGTTGCACTAATAAATCACTTAGCAATGTCTAGCATAGTCATATCTTCATTGAACCCAGAGCTAAATACCATTATTTTTATTATTTAATTTTGAGCATTTATTTTAGTGGTGTTATTACTCTCAACTCTTTATCTTGGGCAGGTTATATTATTTATTCATTTTGATTTAATTAATTTACTTGGGATATTTATGTGAGGCATGCTATTTTTCCTTACTTAAATTCATGAACCAAATGTTCTTAAACACATTCAGGTTTCATCCTTGGAGTTTATCCTTCTACATTAAGGTTATAAATCTAACATTTTTAAGTAGATATGATTCATTTTATACTTTATTAGGGCTTGGAGGCACCCCTTATCTATGTTTCATTGCTATTATCTTGATTAGGGTATGGTATTTTTTGTGTAATCTCTTTGATCCCACTAACCCACCCTTATTTAATGTATTATTGATAGATCATTCATCATGTATTATCATACACATTTGTCTATTGCCTTTATCCATGCATATATTACATATTTTGACATGTTTTTACACTTTGTTAGATCTCATTATTCCATCATAAAGTAGGTTTCAATCAAGAATAAGGAATCCAATCTCTAGTTTTCAAAGAGAAAATATCTACAGTTTTAATGAATTTTTGGAAGAAGTGTAAGGTAGAGAACCAGCTAAAATTATTAGTAATAGGTTTTCTTTCATCTAGGATAACAAGGGACCATGGAAGGGATGCTCAACTAAAATTATTAGTAATAGGTTTTATTTATAGTCAGCTTGTAAATAAATGTATTTTTGATGTGAATTTGTAGTCATCTTGTAATCATAAGATTTGAGCTCTAGTTGTCAAGATTTTGCATGTAAACTTTTTGTGAAGAGCAAAATGTTGCAATGTCCTATTTTGTTTTTCATAGTGCATGTTAATGAAAAGCGGGCATATTAACAAGATAATTTCAACAATATTATCTTGGTGCACAATTGTTATGTGACTATTATCATTCTTGTGTATTACAAGATCTAGAGGAGGCCATGGAGAGAGGACGTGGATGGCATAGAAATACTAAATCGCAAAGAGGAAAGTGGGTGGAAATAGATATGACAACTGAATCTACAGATACAATAGAGGTAAGAAGAGAAAGCAACCTCAACCAAAGGAGGAAGGTGTTTATGAACTCACAAATGCTACAACATAGAGGAGATAAAGTCATTTTTTTGTTCATGAGGCCTCTAAGGTCAAACATATTGGTTGAAAATGCACAAGAATGGTGATTAAATGTGATGATCAAGGGAAAAGTTTGAAAATTAGGATGGCCAAAACATGATATCAATATGTCAAATATATGACTAAAGTGAGGTTTTGTGTTGGATAGCATATTCATTGAAATGATATAATTGGTGTACTAAACATTATTTACTATGTTGTGTATTATAGGGGACAGATGAGGCCATGGCAACAGATCGTGTCATATCAAATGAGGACACAACGAATGAAGTAGGACATCAGGTACTCAAATGTTGACTTAACTTAGGAAAAATGATCTGATGAAATTTTGTGATACGTCCATCTTTTTCACTGTATTATTGAAATTTAAAATGTATTATCCAATCTTGACATAAATTAATGCATGTTGTTGATTATTTTAGATGGAGATTGGAGCAAATGCAGATCCTGAGTGTTCAACTAGCAAAAGAAGAAGATTGTACATGGATGTGGACCTAAAACTGTTAAATCACATTGAGGACAGTGGGTGGAAGAGGATATGACAATGGATTCTGTAGACACAACAAATGATTGCACTGAATAAGAGGTTGGTCAGGACTATAGTACATGGGATGAATACTTTGAGAAAATTGTTGTTTGTGGATGTTCTGTATGTTTTGGAAAGAAACAATTCAAACTAAAAATACATTACATATATGATGAGCCTCCAGTCAGTAGTATGGGCCTCCTATAATCGATTCAAGTCCAATAGGAATTGTGGTAAGGAATTTTCCAATTTGATATAAATAACATGTATACTTCATTTAAACATTGTTTTATATTATTTAAATAACTAATTTTTTTCTTAATGGATACTTGCAGGATTAAGTTCTTCATTTAAAGTTTCATGGATCATCGACTTCCGGCCTAGAGGGAAATGATCATTTATCAGATGATACATCTAACAAAAATATGTTCCAATGTGCTAGCTCAGAAGATGAGGAATTGATGAAAACAAGTAACAGAACAAGAACCAATTTAAAGATGCATAATTTGCTTAAAGACAAGGGGAAGGTGGACTACATACCCTATGAGAATGAATGTGATGGAGATGATGACTTGCCCCTGAGTTTGAGATCAATTTACAAAGAGACATTTGATTGTCGACTATATTGTGCATGGACTAGTGATCAACAACTACCTAGAGTGTATGAGGTGTTTCAATTTTGGGGATACAACTACATGATACAACCCTCCAATATTCATGGAGTGAATCTAGGCCTCTTTATTGTCCAAAATGTACATGTGGGATCTAAACATAGAAATAATTCAGAAAAAACCACTAGGAGATTAATGCCATATTATGGTCCATCATATTACAATGGTGAATGGAGAAGCTAGTAGAATATAAGCCTAGCATGTCAGCATATGGTCTAAATTTGAATATGTATACACATAATCTCCAATTGGAAAGTGGAAAAGAAATGAATAGAGGCCATCTTATGTATATAGTTGGACGTGCATACACACACAAAAATATTGCAATATTTATAAATAGTAGTAAGGGAAGGGACCCTACTGTAAGACCGAAATGTCAATTTATTGAGGTTATAAATGATAAAGATGGAGATATGGAAAGAGAGGTTGATAGATTGATAATGGTTGAGGCCATTGTGGACCTTACCATTGGGGATGAGTTATTGATTGATTACCCCCTCTTAAAATGCACTCCTACGCGAAAGAATAGGGAAGATCAAGGTCTCCCTAAGGATGTTCTTAAGGGTGCATAAAACCAAAGAATAATAAATGAGTGTGGACTGATGTTTTATAAACTATGTTGTCAAAATTTTGTTTTATTTAAATTATTGCATAAAAAAGGTAGTCTATAAAATAATGTTCCATTATTCAATTGATGTATATATGTTCATACAATTTATATTTATATTTTTTAAGCCATATTTGATTATATTTCTTTGAAATTGATACATTTATGATTTATCCAATTGTTTCCAAACATTAAATAATTTTTGTGTTTTTTGATAGGTAGAAGATGTTGATGAAACACATACTAATACCCAAGATCCAACTCGGTTATTAATATTTGGACGAGATGATCCAAACCATCCTTTAAACAATACCCGAGTGAAAAGAGAAAGATTGAAGAGAATACTACCAGCTGAGAAATTTGAAGAGCTTATGAGATCCACATAAACTAATGACATGCCACCTAGCCTTAATGATGATGATCATGATAGTGAAAATGCAATGCATGAAGAAGGATTGAATGAAATTCTTACAAGTTTCTTTGGGGATGGAAACAATGATGACAATAATGATCATATGATTGACAGTAATGATGATAGCATGGGTAATTACCACCAATGTAATGTTGATGATAACAACCTGAAAGACTCCATCAAGCAAGCAATGAAGACACCGGTATTCAAATTGGGTGCAAGTAGAACCTAAAAATTGGCATACACATTAATATTATTATAAATCAAGTCATTATTTGGTTGGTCAGACAAAGGATTCACTACCCTACTAAAGTGAGTTGAAATCTATTTCTTACTTTGCATTGTCAATTGGTGTACATAATTTGTAAACATTCATCAACTTCGTTTATATTTATTTAAGGGGATTTTAAAACCATATATTGTATATAAAAAGTCCTAGTAGAGATTGACATATCAAACATGTTCATCATAAGTCAAACATTCAATTGATTTAATCTCTGGCAATCTTATAGGGCACTAAAAACTAAAATATTCTCAAAAGAGAATGTGTTTCCATCAACTTGCAAAGAGGTGTGTCTATTGTTGGTTGAGTTGAGGATTGAATATAAGAAAATTAATTCATGTAAAAATGATTGCATTTTATACAGAGATGAATATCTAAACAAGGTAGAATGCACCTTGTATTCAAAGAGAAGAGATATTGTATAGATGTACAAGGTCCTACAGTTCCAAAGAAGTTTTTACGTCACATGCCAATTATACCTAGACTTCAATGAATGTTTCGTTGCAAGTCACTTGCACAATTGATGGACCGGCATGTAAAGAACAGGAGTAAAGATGGATTCATGCAAATTTCCACTGACTCCAAAGCAATGAAACACATAGAGGAAAAATGGCCAAGAAAATTCAAAGATGAACCTTGTAGTATCAAGTTTGGTCTTGCAATTGATGGAGTGTGCCCATTCTATTTCTTGAGCTCAAATTATAGTGTTTGGTCAGTTGGATTGATAGTATACAATATTCCCCCATGGATGAGTGTTAGAAAGGAGCATCGTATGTTGACTCTCATTGTTCTAGGAAAACATCAAGTTAAAAACATGGATGTTTATCTTGCACCTTTTATTGATGAGATGCAATTGCTATGGAAAGGCATAAGAATGTATGGCATATCATATCCTCCATTAAATAGGCCCTTCATGTTGTATGGTGTGCTATGTTGGACTATTCATGATTTCCTAGGACTTGGTGTTTTTTTTGGTAAGATAAAATATTTGCGTATTTACACTCATAATTTATTTTCATCCCAACTTTCATACTTAGTTTTATACTATTTTTTTGATGTTATTAACATTACTAATTGAATTGTAGGGCTTCAAGAAAAGAGGATATTTTCATGTCCAAGATGTGCAAAAAAATTTCAAGGGCGGTATTCTAAAGATCTACATAAATTTATTTACACAAATAACAAGGTTTTTCTACCACTATATCATAAGTTTAGAAATCTCTTGAAGAATCAATTTGATGGAAATTTTGAAAATAGAGGCCCTCCCATGATTATGGGTCCAGGTGATTGGCTTAAGAAGTATGAAGATGTTGAATTGAAATCTTGGGAGGATTTTTTTGATCGGGGTGATTCAATTGAAGAACCAAAACAAGTTGTAGTTAATATGCTAAAAGGAATGAAAAGGAAATCCATATTTTATGAGCTCCCTTAGTAGAAGGATCTATTAATATCTCACCTATTAGATCCTATACACATCTTCAAAAATATCCCAAATTCTATATTTTGACATATATCAGGCAAAGAGAAGGACACCTTGTCTTCAAGGAGATATATTGCTCTTTCATGTACCAAATTTGATAGAAAACATTTGTGGCCAAACAAGGAAAATGAAACATATGCAGAATCTCCATGGATTTTGAAAAAAAAAAGAGCTAGACCAACTAAAAAATGCCATATGTTCAATAAGGATGCCTACTGGCTATGGGTCATCATTGGCTAAAGCTTTTACAGTTGATGGACATATCACATGATTTAAAACACATGATTTTCATAATTTTATGAAGGTATTATATATCATCATTTAACATTTACTGGTAACATTGATTAAGTACTAAATATATTTTGATATTTTGTTGTGTGAGAAAAATTTACTAATGACCTTTTCATAAATTTTTTTGATAGCATATCATGTCATTGGCAAATAGGAGGGATTCTTGTCTTACAGTTGACTTAAGGAATGCCATAAGTCGATTGTCAGCATTTACAAGATATGTGGTTATATGAAATGTTCATGTGTGAGAGACATAGAGATGTTATATTGCATTTTAATTTTTGACTAAAGGTTCATACTAATTTACTATTATTATATTAGGTGGGTGACCTCCAAGGAGATCCATGAATGTGAAGTGCCAAAATGGAAGAAGGAAATTGCAGAAATTGTATGTGTATTTGAGAAGGAGCTCCCTAGAAGTTTCATGGACCTACAAGTCCATTTACTTATACACCTAGTTGATGACATTGAATTGGCGGGTGTTGTATCAATGAGGTGGATGTTTTTCTTTGAGAGGTATATGAAAACTCTAAAAATATATGTCTAAAGAAGGGGACATCTAGAAGGTTGCATGGTTGAAGGGTATGTATTCAATGAATCATTTTTCTTCTTGTGTGAATTCCTTGGTAAGGATTTTGAATATGGGCCACACTTCTAAGATGAAGAATGAGCATTAGATATTATTGATGGAGAAAAACCACAATCTAATGGTGTTCAAGTAGAAATTATTAAGTAAATTCATGATCAGTGTGGTTGTTTTTCTTGCAATAATTAGTTTACTTTGTAATTTATTTATCAAATTAATAGCATGACATTTGGAGTTTGAAATAAACATGTTGACATGTAATAGGTGTAGATGAAAGTGCTATACTTGAAAAATCTATTCTATACCACATGGACTTTATGAACAAATGGATTGATCTGTATGATAAAAAGAGATAAGTGTTAGAAGAAAGGAGACAATTTAAGAGATTGAACCTAAGGAATACTCCACTTCCCATTAATCTACCTGGGGAATGGGGCAAAGATTGCACACTAGAATGGGTTACTAAAAAAATTCAAAATCAAATAGAAGATGCAAGTATAGATTCAAACATAATAGAAGATGAAATAAACATGTCTAGAGGATTTGAAAGAAAGGAACAGTTGGAATTTTACAAAATGTTGTTTCCTTATAGTTTTGACACTATTAACTATTTTAATATTTGTCATTATATTTGTTTTCACTGAAATAAATGTTCTTTCATAGGCAAGGAAATATCTAGCAATGTGGGCATATGGTCGACATTATCGTATAGAAAGTGTAGATGTAAAGAGATGATCCTTCGATTGTGGCATCATGGTTGACTTCAAGCAATCCAGTTGATCAAGCTCAAAAGATAAGAATATAATTGAAGGGAATCTACAATATGTTGGGAAAATACAAGAAATGATTTGAGTTGGATTACCGCTCTTTTAAATGTTGTATTTTAAGTGTAGATGGTATAAAGCATTTGAGAGGACATGAAGACATGATACCCATAGTGGATTGTTTTCTATAGATTCCTCATGCTTCCTACCGGAGGATAAGGAGCCTTATGTTCTACCAATTCATTGTGAGCAGGTATTTCTTTAACTCAAACAAGAAGTGATAGTGATCATTAATCTATTAATTCATAGCTTATTGTGAATATATATATGTGTTTATTAATCATTAAAATTTTTATAGCATACGTCTAATATATGTATGTCGTTCATGTGCAGGTATTTTTCTATGAAGATATTTTGGACCCGAAATGGATATTTGTCATACATTATGTTCCAAGATAAAGGCATGTATTTGACGATGCATTAGTGGATACTGATCAAAACAATTATGGCCAACAAAATGAGAGAGAGGGATTAGAGAATATCAAAGAAATTGACATCCATGATGATCTTGAAGATGGTTGTGTTCAGACACAAGAAGACAAAAATCTAGAGTTAGATTATGTTATGAAAGACAACAATATGGATGGTATAGAAAATGATGATCCAAATACATCTGGTAACAATATAGATGGTCTACACTCAAATTTCAATGATGATGAAGATGATGCAGGTCAATATGAGGATGATGATAATATTAAATACTTGAAAGAACAGATGAACATTGACAATGATTCACTGGATGACATTGTAGCAGACAATAATGTTAATGACCAATACTTCTAAATTTTCATAATTATTTGTAATCCATGTTTAAAAAAGGATGATTCTTATGGCCTAAACTTTGAAATGCTTCAGTAATATTATTTGTGTCGATACAAATTACCTATTCAAATATCCTTAAATTGTTCAATCTTTGGTATGAATTGTTGGCAGAAAAAATTAGGATTACTTGGATGCTTCTTCCATTTATTTTGTAGCAACATATATTTGTGAAGACACAAAAGTTAATAAAATATTAATGCACTTAACTCACAATTATTTAAATAAGAAACTTTGTTAACTTTATTATTTTTAAATAGTTTCCATTTTTATGTTGAACATAATTTTGATCATGTAACTGAAAACATCCATAGTAAATGCTTTACTATATCAGCATATTCATTCACATAAGCACAGTATTGAGGCTTAATAACTTATATTCATTCAAATATAAGAAGAAATAAGTATGGAAAACATAAGAAAAATGCAGAATGATAACACAGTCATGGAGAATCTCTGATAATAAGATGTTATCCATTATATTGCTTCAATTGATATACATTAATAACAAAAGTCTTCAAAATGTGAAGGTGGATGAGTGGAATATGAAACCTATCTACTTCTACTGGTGGCAATGGAAATTATATATGATGATGATGATTTAAAAATAGGCCTTGGTTTCCTATTTATATAGGAAGCAACAAGCTACAGGCCTTTTACAAAAAGAGATGACCATTCATAACTACTTCTTTTACTAACAACTATTTAATTAGCATAATTAAGGAAATAACAAGACTTAAGACATTTTTACATATGGTTCCATTATTCAATGTAGAAAACCTATGATCATTGATCTGGCAAAGTCTTCCTCTCCATGATGAATGTCCAAATTCTCTCACCTTAGTGTCCTATTCTTCAAAAACCAAATACTTTTCCTCCCACTGATACACTGTAAAATCTAATGGCCACTTATATTCCTGGATATTTGGCATGTTTGCAAGATGAGTTTTCCATCAACTATTTAGTAATGTCTTTGTATCATTGACAAAATTTAGGTATCCTGCATCAAGAACAATCAACCCATCCATGATCTGATTTAGCCTGTGAAGACTGGTATCATCATCCTCCTGTATATGAGTTACACACTTATGAATAACCTAACTCAATTCTTTCTTCCACTTATCCAAGTCCTTCAACTAATTACCATCTCTCACAATTTTAGGTATATACCACTATTTCAAGGTATGGAATAAATCCATTTGTGTTATAATCTTTTTATCTTCCCCGTGTATATACTAAAATTCATCAATAATCATCTTCATAGTTTTTTTAGTTGGCTTTAGTGTTGAGGGAGCATCAAGACTTCTTTGTAGAATTTTGCATAACCTAGCCAAAGTGTGGTGAATAGGATTCTGCCTTTTGAACAAAGGATATAATACAAGCATATGCGTCTTTATTTGATCCATTGCATGTTGAAGTGTTTTATAGCTATCATGCACATTCTCCAGTTTATCCATAATTGATTTTATCCTATGCTCAAGAATCTTTTCCATAAATTCACAAATTCTCCTTTTCACTTCATCCTGGGTTTGATTGTTGGCCTTCTTTACATCATCCACTTCCTTCTCTGTATTTTTTACCTATTTTGTAGAAATATTCTTCACAATATCCATTGGAGCAATAAGAGGCTTGTATAACACCATCTCCTTGCTTTGTGAGGGTCCTACTCCTCTTAATTGTTCTTTCAATTTGACATTCTTCATGAACAATTTATTAACTTCATCATTTAGGAAAATTTGTTCCTTTTCATAATCCTTCAATGTGTCTTCTAATCCCTTAATAGTTGCTTGAGTGAACATGGTCGAATGCATGGTCAATGTGGTTGCCTCCAAAGGGGTGGTATCTTGTATTGTCCTTACCATCGCTGCCCCTTTCATCCCTTGCATTACATCCAATAATTTTGGCTTATGTGTATTTTTCTATTTGATCCATATGGCCAAGGTTTCAATCTTTGGGTTATACCTAGTTCCACTCACTCCTTCATTGGAGTCAAATTATGCAACTAGCATTGGATCTTCCTGAGCCCGCACTTGATCAAGCAAAAACATTTTCTTTAATTCCAAGCTAGGGAAAATGAGCATATTTCTCTAGCCTTCTGGGGGCTAATGTCAATGTTGTCAACTCTTAATTTCTAGAAATTTTGTGCTACCATTTGATTTTTCTCTGATTCTTCAATTCCTACTTCAGTTGACTCCATCCTCTCTTCAAATTCTTTTATCTTCATCTTCATCCAGAAATCCCTAAACTCAGGAGTCTTAATGAATTCATCATATTCTATGAATCTCCTAGTTGCAATTTCCCTTTCATCTTCATGTACCTCTCTACTTGATTTTTCTACATCACCCATCCTTTCCTCATGTTTATGGGCACTAGTCTCATGGATGGGCTAATCAACCTCAATATCACCTTTCAATGACTACAATGTAGCCAATTCCTTAGTATCACCCACCTCTTCACTCTCTTCATAAAGTACTAATTGTTCAATGTTTTTTGTCTTTTGTCTTTTGGGAGGTAACTACTCCATGGGAGGTTTAGAGGTTTCACCTGGGGTATGCTCTGTAGTTGCACCACTATCATGTTCTTGTAGATATGCACCCTTCTTACTGATCAAGTCTTCAAATCTATCCTCTTGATGGGGTCCTTTTCCTTAATAAAGTATCCTAGGAAATCCTTGGATCTCTTCTTCCTTTCTTCAAGCTTCTTCATATATCCCCATTTTTTCCTTCTACTAAATAAATAATTATAAGTAATGTAGTTCTTTATGACATCTTCATAATCCACTTGGTGTGCCACTTTCATTTTGATAAGAAGATTATGCCTTATGTTGTTCATATGATTTTTAGGGTTAAAGGCTCTTCCTTTTCCAAAATTCAATGCATATCTTGACTTCAAATAATACTATAACTCCTCTAGTGTGTCTAAGCCTACAGTCCAATCTCCACACTTGGTTTGTTTTGGTAGGAAAGTTCCTTTCTTCTGCTTGTGCATTACATCTTTCTCCATCCACATCATTTGCCACATAAATTCAAGAAATGCTAATATGAGGGGCACAAATTTTGGCAGTATGTGTGGAGCAATAGGGCATCCATAAACTCTTATTAAATTGTAACTTCCAGGAGGAAGAACCAATCTCCAAAATTTGTGTATGACCCTGCTCTGGTCTTAAAGCCAAAGGTCTCAATAGTTGCAACATTTTGGTTGACAATCTTGGTATTGCATACCCAAGAACTCCAAGGATTATGTGTACAAAGTCTGCATAGAATACAACAAAGCTTAAATTCTTGCACTGACTGTCCCAAATATAGCACCATTTTTGGAGAGGTGTGGGATTCCCTTGCTCATATATTGTATCCAAGTCCATTCTTTTAGTCCACTGGTCCCTATTCTAGTACAATATCAGATGACATAGTAGGGAATAGTGTCTAAATGTAATCGGTGCTCTATCCTCTATAACTTGGGAGAATTCATCATCTAACACCTTCTCAAGGCATGAAGCAAAGTCATATTCAATATTAGTTTCAAGGTTTTGAATTCTCATGGCCATCATCATTAGTCCTATTGGCATTGTATCTTGAGCATCCATCCCCAACACTTGGCAAAGAGAAAAATATGTATTCACAAAGTAATACTAAAAAATTGTCACAGTAAATGGTTCATTAGTAGAGATGGGGATTGTCCTGTTACCAATGCCTCTTTTCATATATAGGGGTAGCTCATCACTTCTATGAGTCCTTCTTAACCTAGCATTATCCTGCTCACTTTTCTACAGGTTTATCTTGGTTAGAGCTTACTTGTTTAAGTCAAAACACTCAATGATGGTTGTTCTAGTTACTTCTACCAATACTATGTCGTTTGGAAACCTTACTATTTTGGTAGCTAAGTGATAGTGTTTGGCTAGCAGTCTGATAAATTCTACATCAACAAACACATTTGGGACAATCATCCTTGCTAAATCCAACATCCAAGGGTTTGACACTGGAATCTTCTCATTTCTCTTACTGTAAAAATACCAAAATAGGTCCCATCCAGATTTGGAAATGAGGGCATCCCTACAACTTTGTGTGATGTCCACAAGAAACTTTGAATTACCCTCTTTAGTAGACCTTAGAATTATATCTAACATGGACTGATGGAGTGGTCTCTTCTTTACTTCATCTTTAATTTTAGGTTGACTTTCTTTTACTTCTGATTATTTTCTTTTAGGAGGCATGTTTCAATTTTCTCTACTATGGCTTTAGATGACAAAACCTTGAAATATTTCTTATATTAACAGAGCTTTTTAGAGAGGTTTTGTGCACTTACCCAAGTATTTGATGCTTGCAAGAATTCTTCTTCTCATATCCTTAGCTCCTTCCACACTAGTGCACTGCAATTGAGTGCGATATTGGGAAAAATCACTTGTCCAACTCTTCATAAAATAATTTCATAGCAAGCTCAAATGCTTGCATTTAATTCTTACACCATTAGATTCGTGCATCGGGGTGGCAGGGCAACTAAGGTGATTTTCTGCATTTATTACTATAAATTGTAATGATGTCAGGATTACCGTACTATCATCATCTCTTATTATACCCGTTGTGGTATGGTGGTGTTTTTCCCTTCCCTTCTGCTATTTACCACACTACCACCTTGCTTAATACCTCTTACTGCGGGGTTGCGGTATATACCGCTCTACCACAACCATATTATCCACCTCGTGTGGTACTAGGGTGTCCACTTTTCTTCCAATGCTTATCTCTCTATCGCCTTGCTCAAGACTTCTTGTTGTAGGGTTGTGGTGTATACCGCTCTACCGCATATGTTGCTCACCCTCCCAGTGGTATAGTGGTGTACGCGTTTTCTTCTTGTTGTTCACTGCCTTACTGCACTCCTTTGAATCACCTTATGCGGGATGGTAGTAGGTATTGCATTACTGTATTGCCTTATAATTCTCCTTGCGGGGTGGCAGTGAGTACCACTTTACCGCACAAGCTATATAGTCTATTGGCAGTATGGTGGTAAAGGCTTATTTCTAAACTCAGAAGCCGCCATCCCGCGCTGCCTTTATTTTGATGTTGTGGTACTATGGTAAAGGAAAAATTTTCTTTGTTTATGATTATTTGGAGGAATAAATGGGTATATACAAAGGGAATGCTGGTGAAAGTATGGATCTTGTCACACAAATTGTTGCATTTCATGTTAAATGCAATGAAAAATCAAAGGCAATAGATCTTTTTATGCAAGTGAAATGTACACAAGCAATTGAAGGCTAGTGAATATTGGGGAAGGATTTTTTGTTCTAACACCCCTAATCCCTTAACCCTTAATCCTTGCTAGATTAGAACAATTAGGCACTTAATTAGGTGCTAAATTAGGCACTAAAGCAAGCTCTAAAGTATTTGGAGCTAAGAAAGTAATCTGCACAAAGGTTTTGAAGGCCAAAGTTTTAGTATCTATTGATTCACCCCCCTCTTAGTAGTTCATTGTGTTCCAACACTCTACCCTCTACATTGGACCCTCAAACCTAATCCTTCAACCATATACCCTCAAACTTATACCCTAAACCCTCTACTCTCAACCCTTAACCCTTAACCCTTAACCCTTAAACCCTAAACACTTAAACCTTCTACCCTCTACCCTCAACCCTAACTCTCAACCCTAATCCTCAACCTAATACCTCTGCCTCTTGACCCTAATCCTCAACCCTAATCCTCAACTGACACTACCTCACTCTAATCCTCAACCTCTTAAACTCCCAGAACTCTCTTATCTTAATCCCTAAACTCCTTAAACCTCTTTTAAACCCTTAACAACCTGGTAACTTTCTACCCTAATCTCAACTCCTCAACCCTAACCCTAAAGTTAAACCTTTTAATCCTCATCCTATAATTCTACCCTATACATTGACCTCAATCCTAATCCCTCAATCCATATACTCTCAACCTTCTATACTTAACTCCCTGTCCCTCAACTCAATCAGCACCTTTGAACCCTCTACCCTATATTATTAATCAATAACCCTCAACCCTATTCATTGGCCTTTTAAACCCTAAACTCTATTTTACTCTCTGTTTCTAATTCTCTACCCTCTACCCTATACATTAAACCACCCTCAACCCTTAATCTGCACAAAGTACTGAGGTAAATCCAAAATTTGTTTTGTTTATGATTATCTGGAGGAATAAATGGGTATATACAAATGGAATGCTAGTGACGGTATGGATATTGTCACACAAATTTTTGCATTTCATGTTAAATACAATGAAAAAATTAGGTTGAAGGATTAGGGTATAGGTTTGAGGGTATATGGTTGAAGGATAAGGTAGAGGTTCCAATGTATAGGGTAGAGGGTATAGGGGTTGAGGGTTTAGGGTTTAAGGGTTGAGGGTTGAGAGATTAAGGGTTGAGGGTTGAGAATTGAGGGTTGAGGGTTTAATGTATAGGGTAGAGGGTAGAGGATTTAAGGGTTTAGGGTTTAAGGGTTGAGGGTCCAATATTGTATAGGGTAGGGAGTATAGGGGTTGAGGGATTAGGGTTTAAGGGTTGAGGGTATTGGGTTGAGGGTAGAGGGTAGAGGTCAGTTTAAGTGTTTAGGGTTTAAGGGCTAAGGGTTGAGGGTTTAGGGTTTAAGGTTGAATGTTTAAGGGTTGATGGTTTAGGGTTGAGGGATTAGGGTAGAGAGGGAGGAATAGATGGAGCAAGAGATGGAGGGAGAAGTGAGATAGAGGAAGGAGAGAAGAGGAGGGAGGGACAGAGATATATGAGGGTTGAGGATCTAATGTATAGGGTAGAGGGTTCAGAATTGAGGGTATATAGTTGAGGACCTATAGGGTTGATGGTTTAGAGTATTTGGTTGAGGGTATAGGGTTTAGGGATTAGGGTTGAGGATAGACTAGGGTAGAAGGTTTAATGGTTTAGGTTTGATGGTTAAGGGTTGAGGGTAGAGCGTTTAGGGTATAGGTTTGAGGGTATATAGTTGAAGGATTAGAGTTGAGGGTCCAATGTATAAGGTAAAAGGTATAGGGTTTGAGGGTTTAGGGTTTAAGGTTGAAGGTTGAGGGCTGAGGGATTAGGGTTGAGGATTAAAGGTTGAGGTTTGAGGGATCTTTTTATGCAAGTGAAATTAGGAAAGCAATTGAAGGGTAGTGAATATTGGGGAATGATATTTTGTTCTAACACCCCTAATCCCTTAACCCTTAATGCCTACTAGATTAGAAAAATTAGGTGCTAAAGCAGGCTCTAAAGTAGGTGTTAAATTAGGCATTAAAATAGGTGCTAACTTAGGCGCTAAATTATGCGTTAAATTAGGCACTAATGCCGGCGAAAAACTTTTTGAAAATTTGGCGCAAAAATCAGAGCTAAATTCAGTGCTACACTTGATGCTAATCACAACGCTAAACCTAATGCTAATTAGGTGCTAATTTGTGCCTAATTTAGCACCTACTTGTTCTAATCGATGCAATAAATGCCAAAAATAGCACCATCCTAATAAATAGTGCCGACTTTTTCAAATAAAAATGGAAAAAAGTACATTAAAACAGTGGGTGGAAGCAAAAAATGGAGCAAAAAAGGGAGCTAATCATAGGGATTTGTTGTCATGCTTATATCTTGAAAATCCCAAAGAAAAAAACTTAGCCATAGTCTTACCTTTGCATTGACATTCCTTAGGCTTCATTTTCCCATTCATCACACTTGCAAGTCTTTTATGGTCCAAACAATATCACAAAGGAAGAGAAAACAAATGGATTTCTTCCAAGAAGATGATGACCTTTACAACTACACTAGCAACATGGACTTTGGCTCCTATTAAAATGAAGCTCCTAAACCATATACTCCTTTTGAAAAATACAAGACCAAGGATATAATTGAGGATGAAATAGAGGCAGCCTCCCAAGACCCTGATGTAGCACGATTTGTGGATGAGATAGTGGCACTAGACCATAAAAGATTCTTAACCAAACTTTTGCATAGTGGAACAAAAATTCCCCATGTCTTTGATGTTAACACACTTCAAGTAGAACCAACACCAAAAAAAGGTACTGAACAAAGCTAAGGACATGATACATCTACTTATAAAAAGTTCCATCCCATAGATAAATGTTTCTATGCCTTTAGGAGGGTCAACACAAGAATCCACAACAATCCACATGACACTATTTGAAACACAAGCCATGACACAATCAATGACACAAGCTATGTCACAACCTTCTGTCCATACAATTAATCCATTTGGAACATCTCATGCCATGAATACCTCATCATCAAATCCTTTTGGTAAAAATAAGAGGACAAAGGTTCATATTCATGGACCCAAGACATAATAAACACTTCAAACACCAACACATCACAAGGTCCTAACACAAGCATTCCCCAACAAACCAACACACAAGGGCCCTTCAACCAATATAGCAACCAATACACACAAGGTAAAAATACTCCAAACCCATTTCAAACACAATTCAATACATACATCCCCCAAATTCCAACTTTCACCTCACATATCCAAACTAAAATCCCATGTATCCAAACTCAAATTCCACATTATCCAAAATCAAATCCCATCATACACTCATAACATTCCAAATCAAAACATACCTTACACACATAGAGTCAACACCAACTCAACCAACCAACTTATTGGATTGCAAAACACCAACATGGGCCCTTATCACAATGTAGTCAACAATACAGTGGATACATCCCTCACTCAAGTTGATGTCTTAGCCAACCAAATGCTTTCCTTGCAAAAATAGGAGGAAACTATGCAAATATTGAACAAGAAGACATATTCAACACAAGGGTTATGTCCATACCCATTTGACAGAAGCTTGTATATGCCTCCATTTTCTCATAACTATGTCATGCCAAATTTTCCCAAGTATACAGGAAAAGGAAATCCCATCGAACATGTAAGAGAATTCCACATGACCTTGATAGACATTGCATCCAAATAGACATATCTCATGAGATTATTCCCTAGAATTCTCATAGGACAAACACTCGAATGGTTTTCCCATCTACCTTCTAGCATAAGAGTATGGGACAAACTAGCTGAAAAATTCAACACTCACTTTGTTGATAACATTGAAAATGGCATCACCATAGCCACATTATTTCACACAAGACAAGAAGAAAGTGAGTCATTCATAACGTTCTTTCAACGATGGAGGATCTTGGCTAGTCAATGTCTTGGCATTCTTGAGAAATAAAATGTTTTCATGTTCGTAGAAAACTTGACCACAGACCTAACATATCAACTGCAAGCCCATTATTGCACAACATTTTTTGACCTAGTGGAAAAAGGCATCATACTTGAGAAGGCCCTTATTTAAAAAGGGGAACTAAAGGCATACAACAAGACTCAAAATTCCCAAGGTACATCAAATGATAAAATTAAATATTGGGCTTGCAATAAAAATGTCACAAATGACAGAGTTTTCGATTCAAAGGAAATACACACCAGTTCTGCAATCACACTTAAAGGGCCTAATACATCAAAATACCCACCACGTTCCCTTGAACAAACATCAAACACCCTTCAAAACACTGAAGAACAATTATCACAAAGGAAGTTTCCTACAAGATGCAAATACACTCTCTTAGGGGAACCAATTGAATCAGTCCTCAAAGAACTCTTGCAATCAAAATTCATACAACTTCCTGACACAAAAGCTTATGATCCAGGAAAATTTAAACCTTTGTGTTGGGATGAAAATTCCTTATGTGATTATTATCGCATCAAAGTACATTCAAATTTTTCATGTCGACAATTGAAAAACATAATCCGAGACCTAATAAAAAATAGTGTCATAAAAATAGACGTTCAACAATTAACCTCTAACAATGATCATACAATCTTTAAGAATCCATTGCAAGAGCATAGGATAGGAAAGCCCTCTGGTTCAATTTCCAAGACCAATAATCATGCCAACTATAACAATTTTTGTCTTGACTACACTACCATAAACCATATCCGAGTTGTAGATGACTATGCCAATACCATCACCATTAAGAAGCCACCCAAATGTGTAGTGAACACACATTGAACAAAGGTGGCCCTACAAGGTGCTCCCCCTAAACAACAATAGAAGTCTCAATATAATCTATTAGACCACTTGGGGAAAACACCTGCTCAAATATGCATCCTTAAGTTACTTTGTATATGTCCCGAGCACAAAGTCGTTCTTGACAAAACTTTACAAGACACTTCCATACCAACTGACCTTGATGTCAATCACTTCTAGGAAATGGTGGGATACTTATCTAATACCCATCGCGTCACTTTTTCAGAACAATATTATTCATCCCAAAATTCCAGTCACAACAATCCTTTGCACCTAGAAGTCTTCATTCATAAACGTAAAATCAGATGAGTCTTGGTAGACGGTGGGGCAGGATTAAATATTTGCACCCTTAAAATAGTTAAAGCATTAGGTTTCTCTAAAGTTTGTGTGGACACAACAAAGAGAATTATCATAAAATCCTACGACATTAAAGAGTGTTCCTCCAAGGGTGCCATAATAATACTAATCAAAGTTGGCCCCACAACATTGGATACTACATTCTAAGTCTTGGACCTAGATCTCCCATACAATCTCCTCCTCGGGCAACCATGGATTCATGCCATGAAAGTCATTCCATCCACCTACCATCAATGCCTAAAGTTTCCACATAACGACATTGAGAATACGATAGTTGGAAATCCTCATCCCTTTCATTATTGTAGTAATTTGAGAGGGACTATTGAATTCCAAGTGCCTGTCAACCATGAACCTTCATCCTCCACCTCATTGCATTACATTGATCCATCTTCCCTAGTCAAATCATCTACTTCATTTACTACAACATCAAAAACCTAGGTCCAAGTCCATGATATGGGATGTGGAGAGTATCGCATGGGTAGTTAATCCACCAGTGAAAATTTTAATATTGCTAAAGACACCCAGGCTTCTAAGAACGATCAAAAGTCAACTTTAGAAAATATGCAAACAGATGGTCATGCCTAGATTGTAACTTTCTAGGACCCTAATGATAAATCTTTCTTTACCTTATCCATTTTATCCCAATCCTTTCATGTCCATAATAATCCCATGTTTGACCATGATATCTATGATAATCCACTCTATGATCATGACATTATTGAGGATATCCAGGATCATCCTTCTCCATCTTTTGAAACATCATCCTTCCATCTCGACCACCCTGGGTTAGGATATGCAAGTGTAAGGGAGAAATCGAGATAATAAGGAAATCAAACATAAATGAATTAAATGAGATTTAATTCAAACAAAAGATAGATTCCATACCCATTACTCATGAAATGAACAATATAAATTGCTAAATTCAATGAAATAAAATAATGCAAACAAGAAGCATACAATGAATTCAATTAACTAATACTATTACCCATCTCATGTCAAAGTGTATCCACAATGATGTTGAATCATGTTTTATTGATGTGAAGCCTCCATTATGTGCTTGCAGAAGCTTCAATGTGTGTTAATGGTGATCGAAGATGTGTGTTAAAGTGAAATTTTAGTGAATTATACGCTTTTGTGTTGTTAATCACCGCTTTTGAGTTTTTTGGCCGAATTTGATTAAAATGTTCGATTTTGCTCTAGATGTTCACTTTTGTTTTTGATTTTGAGTAGAATTTTCACTATTGACTTTCTTTGTATGAAATGGCTACATTTGTGATTTTTGTTCTCTTTTGAGAATATTAGTCGCTTTTGTCATTTATATCGCTATTGAGTTTTCTTGAGCACTTTTGACAAAAATAGGTCCACTATTAAATTTCTTGACTGCTTTTGACAAAAAAGTAACCACTTTTGTTGTTTTTGAAATTTTGAGCCAGTTTGATTGCAATCTTGGGTTCATTTTGTGTTTTCGTAGAAAATTCTTAACATTGTGGGTTGAATGTTTATAGGCGGTTCTCAAACTGCCTTACTCGAGAGAGCGATGGTCACGTCAATTATTTCATTTAATTATTGGTTTCCATGAGATTGAATGAGATGTTCTAGACGTTGTGGGGTTATGACATATATGCTACATGTCAGTGATTAGATGTCATAGAGTGATGATGATCGCCCTTGGTCAGAGATGACACTCTGAGTTGTCATTTCATTTTCTGACCAACAAGGCCACCATCACCTTAGAGGGTGTATGGAGGATTATTCATATTTTGATCCATGGGGAGCTCGTGTCCTATTCTATTAGAAATGGTACATGTGCTATGTGACGAGTTATTGGTGTCAGGTGCCTTTGGGTTGTGGAGTCAGAGATAGACTTGTCTCCATTCATTGACAATGTAGATCTTGTTTCTTTGGTTTTATGTGCTTTGGTCTCAAGGCTCATCATTCTTGATTGGAAAGGTAGACAATTTCTAGTTGGTTGGGGTAGCTTTATTGAGAAAATGTTTAAGCATGGTACTAGGTATGCATGGGGCCCATGTCTCCTTTCTCATCTATACAAAGATATGCATGAGGTTATGTATCAAGGAGGCAATTCCATTTCTATTGGTGTCACATTGTTGCATGTATGGGAATGGGAGCACATCTCAGTGATGACACCTGATGGTGTCCTAGATCAGGATTCAAAGGATCCATATTCTTATAGATATGGTGATTTTCTACACTACACTTAGCCTGACCAACTATCTTGCTGGTGTCGTGTTATCGATGATATGTTTGGTTTCGTTTGGAGGCCATGGTTAGATTGTGATGTGTGGCATGATGATTAAGAGCAACTTCCATTTTACCAACAGACTCGTTGGTTGATCGGCTATGTTGGTTCCTTGCTAGAGCATTATTTACTAGAGCATGTTCTTCGCTAGTTTGGCAAGCGATAGAAACGTTTTGCAGATGATTACCATGCTCATTTCGGGAGGACCACCCAAGAGGTTAGGGGGTGGGGACTTTAGGCTTCTGCTACTGTTGTTATTGTCAATTTTCATTAGCTTGCCCCATTTGGATGGGGGTGGAATATAGGACTGGTAGACCTAGGCACTACACATGGTTATGATCAGTGGTGGGCTTGTCAGGTTCCACTCTGATTTATAGATCCTATTAGCGATGGGCTAGCTATAGCTAGAGCAGGTGTCACTGGCTGCAGGGGTGAGAAAAAATGACTTAGGATCACTATTGAGAAGCTTGGTAGAGCGACACAGGATGAACAATAGGATTAGCAGGATGATCCCATGCAGTAGGATCTACTAGTGGCACAGGGTCCTCCTCTACTTGGGGATGCAACAACGACAACGTAGATTGCACAATTAAAAGTAGACAAAGATATAGAGGTTGTCAAGAGACGAGATGCAGAGGCACATGTTGCATCTTTGACTGTAGAGCGAGATGCTATGAGACAAGAGAGAGATGGTTTTAGATAGGAGAGGGATGCAACCCAATAGGAACTAGCGACAGAGAGGCAGCTTAAACTATCTATAGAGATCTCATTGGCCTCGTATGTTCCTATGGATCAACATCAAGCTGAGTGAGAGTAGCTTGTTTAGAGGGTTACCTATTATCAAACACTTTATGAGGCCTTCATTCCCTAGGCATAGTGATGGCCTTGGTATGGAGAGCCTAGCATGTAGATAGGATTGGAGTTGGGTGGTCTCTCTATTAGGCACCCTTATTAGCCTCCAGTTATGTTGCAACCATCACCTCATCAAAGTCATGATCATCGAAGGTCCCCACCTCCGGACGACCATCTGGGAAGAGGGTTCTTGATCTTTTGTGATGTATATTATTTAGATACTTTGTAGACATGATTTGTATATACATTCATCAGCCTAGCTGAGGCCTCATATATATGTATTTTTTTGTATTATGATATCACACATGTTATTTGATAATGTAATTGACATTCTCATTTTTATGATATATATGAGATATACCATGGTTTGATGCAACTTTATTATGTGTTGTGATGATTATGGATGATGATGTATTCTTATGTTTTGTACTTTCTTGATGTATACATATGATGTGGATGGATGGATGATTTATATATCTTATGATATATGATGTTCTATTATGTATATGATGGATGTTGATACATCATGGATGATTATGCATGATGATATCTTACGTGATGTTTTATTTCTTTATTATGATCATGATATGTACTGATGAAATTGTGGATGCAAGATGGATGTGGTACTAATGATATTTTGATGTAGGATGGAGTTGTTAGTTAGAAGTTTTGGATGATTTAGAGAGATGGATAGAAATTTTATGTTGTTATTTATTGATGTGTTTTTGCTTTTGCTTGCATAGAGGCTTCATATCTTTTAATATTCTTTTTTGATGTAGTAAACAGACATGATACACCAGGGTATTAATAACCAAGGTGGCATTGTATCCATTGCATGGACTTTGACTCGACACACAAAGAATATTCTTTCTCATACCAGACATACAAAAACCCTGTTAGAGTATATGGTTGAGTTGTGTTAAAACTTTTTGGACCAGTTACATAGATAGGTATGGAATACCTAACATGCAACTGCTACATGATTTGTCTCAAAACAACTTTCATACACAAAACAAAGCAAGTATTTGTCATGGTAGTATCACCAAAAAATCTTTCAAGTAGAACAAACATAAATAGACAGTTAATGCCACCATTCCTTCTTCTCAAAATCCTTATGGACATCTTCGAGAGATCCTGGGAAGGTGGTATTAAGATAAATCAAAAAGATAAAATTATAAGATAAATAATGTTGCAGTATCATTTTCCATAGTTGTTTTAATGTTTCATGATGAAATCCATTGATGATGTCTATTGTAGGAAGGTTTTATCCGTTAAGACTCATGTTTAGGATTGTTGATAATGATTTTCAAATGGGTATGGTAGTCTATACTTAGGAATTATTTTCATTTGATAGTTTTCTAGTCATTTCGATCTTCACTTTGAAATTTTTAATTTTGATGTTTGTTTTTGTTGAACATCTAGAATACTGAGAGGGGGTTGAATCAATATTCCATAAAACCACTCACATAAAATCCATTTAACAATTCTAACTGAATCAGCAAGAGAGAACATAGAAACAAATCAATGCAACCATACCATGAACACCAATATTTTTATGTGCAAAACCAAAGAAGAGAAAAACCACACTGAGGGTTAACTCACAATATATTATATTTGGATACAAAAACAAGGCTCACTGCCATGACTCACTGTCCTTAAAAAGACTCACTACCTAAGTACAAAAGATGGTTATCCACCAAGATACAAAGATTGTGGCTCACTACCAAAAGTATGAACTGATAAAATACACCTTCAATGTGTAGAATTCAGTTCCAATGAAGCTCAGAATATGAAGTATTTCCTTACACAACAGTCGCTCAACAAATCTACTCTAATCCACAACTAATAAGGTGTTTAGGCTCATATCCTCTTTCACCTTTCTTCCACACTTGCACCTCCACTCTCTTCACACACACACACACACCTTCATCCTTCAAGGAATCTTATATATATACAAGTATGTCTTAATCATCAATTAGGTCGGCCTAATTAGATGAAGAAAAAATAATCAAAACACCCTTGTCGGCACCATATATAATTTAAACATTTTATCCATGTAGTGCATTATACCAAGTCGGCTAACATCCATAAAACATAACTAGTCTCCATAATGTATTGCATATGCTAAGTTGGCCAAGACTAGAACATAATTCTCCAAACCAACAAATAAACCTCAAAGCAAACACCTTATGGATCTGAGAACACATTAATTTCCCTTCATACTACCAACATAGAGACTACCAACAAAACAACAACATAAGAATGTTCACCTTAATAAAATGCAGAGTCTCCCACTTAGTATGCCAAGCAAAGAACAATAGTAGAATACAGAGTTGGACTCTGTTAGAGATAACTTTCTTCTCACAACCAAAGACGTCTCAAGATCTAGGATAAAGCTATCTGAATGAGTCATGATAACATGGTTAAGAGATTAGAGTTATATCAGATCTTGCAGTGAACTCCAGACTCAAATACCAACACACTGATCTATCAAAAAGGAGTATTACCGTCAGATAGCAGCTTCTGGTAAACCAAGTAATCTTCCTATATAGTTGTCACCATGTTGAAATCAATGACAACACAAAAACAACCAACACAAACTATCCACACTTCATGCTCATGTTGCAAGGCTCCATATTTCCAAAATATTTGTTTGTTGTGTTTTCAAAGGGTGAGTGTGATGATTTTTTATTATGAGAGATGATTTTATTGTGGTCGTGTGATAATGGAGGTTGGACCTTTTGTAGTTTTATGAGTATTTGATGTTGTTTTTTATTGTTTTTGGGAATTTTAGAAAAAAAATAGGGGGACCTAGAGGGACTAACCTATTGCCTCGGGGGCTGATCAAAGATTATCCTTGCCTACATGAT
>VDFB02105412.1:0-55457 GCA_007258455.2 Sequoia sempervirens | reverse complement strand
TCCCATGTCTAATACCAAAATTAGCATCCTTGACCCAACAAAATCTTGGGCATTGTTGGATATGATGGTCTTGGGTTGACCAAATCTAGCCACTATTTCTTCAAGGAAATTAACAATTTGGAATATGCGAACTTTCCCCACTTAGTGGTAAATGTCATCTTGTGTTGGTCACTCTCCTTTACATATACCTGGTTATATCCCAAAAATCCATCAAGTAGTGAGAACATTTCGGATCTGGCCATTATCTGCAGAATTTGCTCCATTGACGGCAAGGGGTAATGGTCCTTTAATGAGGCCTTGTTCAAGTCCCAAAAATTGACATAAATTATGATGTCACCATTCTTCTTTCAAACAAGTACCATATTTGACACCCAAGTGGAATGTTTGATCAGATATATGATTCTTGACTCAACCAACTTGGTGAGCTCTTGTGCCATCAAGGCTTCAACCTTTGGGTTGACTGGCCTTTGCTTCTATCAGATAGACTTGGACCCTTCCTCCAAGTCAATGGTATGTTGAATTATACCTAGGTCATAACCTATAAGATCATCATAGGTCTAGGCCATAACTTCGTAGTATCCATAGCACAAATCCCTTAATCTTTCTTTCTCTTTCCGTGAAACCTTCTTTCCAACTTTAAACTTTATGTCGCTTCCAACATCCATCTCTTCATAATCTCTTTTGTCTGCAATGAACCTTTGCTTGCCATTTCTCACATCTTCACAATCAAAAAATTTCTCGAGGGAAATCAACCCTCTAGGAAGCTTGTTCCCTTTTAATTGGATGACCTTCCCTTCGATAAATTCTATTCCTGGGGACAAATAGTCAGGAATCATCCCTCCCTTTTGTATGAAGGTAGCAATCTGAGTGTCATCATCAAAGACTTGCCAATTTTTGTTGTTGTCCAGGATTGAGGGTTGGACGATAACTTGCACTGCATTTTGCTTGGTTGAGTCAAAGACTGGATCAAACTGTGATCCAATTGATGCCATCTGATCAGTGACATTGTTCTAAGATCGAGGAATAACTTGTACATTGAAGGCTTCAAAATTCTTGATCAGGTCCCAAATCTGGTGTCTATATGACTTCATTCAAGTGTTCTTTGTAGTTGCTTGACTGCGGACCTATCTCACCACCATCTCTGAATCTCTAAAAACTTGCACTCTCTTTATACCCATCCTTTTCGCAAGGATTAGACCATGGGCCAAGGCCTCATATTCAACATCATTATTTGAGCATGAGAACAGAAAATGGTAAGCTCTAAGTATTTTGGATCCCATCGGAGATAGTAATTAGACACCCACTCCAATGTCGTCTTTACACTTGGCACCATCAAAATATAGGGGACTCCATAGACAATTATCATACGGGTCATCAGATTTCTCCTTACCCTTCATTAGTTTCAGAAAAACTTGATCACCATCAAAAATTACATAGGTGTCTAGCCCTGTTGCATGGAAATTGTCAAACGGATTAGAATCAATGAATTGGTTGAGTAGCACTTCTTCCTTAGAAGTTTGCTCACTTGTATCCTCTTCATCTTCTAGCATTTCTACGCAATATTTCTATTCTTGAGAGATGGAATTATGTGTAGCTTCAAAGCATAGGAATGCATTGTCTGCAATGTGTTTGGGATGTAAATATTTAGAAAGAATCTTCATCTTTACCCCGTGCTTGGTTCTTAATATTAGGTGGGACCAGTCAAGTGCTAGGTATCCACCAAGCTTAGCGGTGAAATCTCTTGATTGACACACTTTGAAGACCGGTGGAATGTTTATCACTGCTACTTCTTGTGTGACTGTTTGACTTGGGCAAGAGAAAAGGGTCAAAGACAGATCTTTTATCTGACCAACGATCTGAACCTTCTTCTTGTCCTATTGCATGATTCATTTTTCAAGGGGCTCATACTTAAGCTTCAAAGCATCCACCACTTGTTTTGGCATGATAGTTGTACTGGCTCCCAAATAAATCATATTATTATGTAAAAGCTTATCTCCCACAATAAGTGTTAAAAAGAAAGATGTGGGATTTGGCCTATTTACCTCTTTCTCCTTTGTATTATCCACATTGTTTGCATACGCTAAAGCTTTTGGCACTTGAGGTTCCAACGTGGGTACCTTGTTCCTTCTTTGATCACATATTGAAGCTACTCCTATCTGAGGGATTTCCTCCTCTTTCTTCAATGCTTCCCAAAACAAAGTCTTTTGTTCAAGAATAGATATGACATCCCACAATGATACATTGGCGGGCACCTTCTTCAATTGCTCCACTATGTTAAGCATCTCGATTGTTTGGGCCTTGGGCTTAAACAATGGTATCTCCCTCATTTTTGAAAGAACACGTTCCGATGTGACTAGGCTTGGTGTTTTACTCATCTCTTTCTCAGACAACAGTAGATTACACGATTGTGGGACAAGCTGGATGACGAGTAGTGGCAATTTCTTCTCTTGCAATGGTGGTTCATGCGGTTGAGGTCGTGGTAGAGATTGTTGCATGTATTCTCTAGTGACCCTTCTTTTAGACCTCATGTTGTAATCTAATTGTACTTGGGAAGCACTAGTCGTTGGAGCTTCGTTTACGAATACCACGTCTTCTTCCTCCATCCATGAGAATAGTGCTTGATCGGGTGCAATGTCTAGCCCTTGCTCCAAGGACATCCCTTGCATTTGTGCTCTAAAATGAGCATTCTCTATTTTGGAGAACTCATATTCATCCGCACTCATGAGCACACCTTTGCTTCTTTGTTCTACCATCCTTTGTTGCATATTTTCCCTAGGGAAATTTTGGGGAAGATGACTATCGCTGCATGGGAAACACCATACATTATCTTCTTCTGCCAAATTGTTCTGGCCTAGGATCATTTCTCTACTCTGGTTGTCTTTTACCGTCTGAAGTGGCATGGTGACCGAAACTATCTGGTTTGCGGATGTTGTTTGTTGGCCGCCTCCTCGGGAAAACTCCTAGTATGTATTTTGTTGATAGGATGGCTTGCTTCCACCGTAGGTCTGAGTGCTCGGCTTTGGAGGCATCACCAACTGTCATTTGATGATAACTAGTCATTAGCAAGAGTCTGCATGAGACTCTTCATGCCGTTAATATCTATTGTGACTGAGTTGGAGCCCGACATGTTGCTTTGTGTGGCAGGATACACATACATGGACTGTAGCATGCCCGACGTCGATTGTGTAGTGGAAGTGTTTGAAGAAGCTTCTTCTTGATATGTTCTAGAGGGTTATGCAAACATAGGCATAGGGGGTCATGGTGGGAGCTTTCTAGCATCGATCAGACTATTTTTCGTGTGCACCACCACCTCATACACATCAGGCAAGATGTCTCCTCCCATTGAATTTATCATAACACGATGTCTGAATTGATAGCCTTTAGATAGAACATGAACGCCATCACAGCTAGGGGTCAAGCAGTCACAGGGATCCTCTGCCAAGTTTTATCAAACCTGGTGTTGAAATCACTCATGGCCTCTTGCAAGGCCCTTATGATGGTGATTAATTCATGTAATAGTGAGGAGCGATCTCCCTTTTTTGAAAAGTGTTTGAACAACCTCTCTCCAAGCTGGTTCCAAGAGATAATAAATCCCAAAGTCAAAGATCGATACCAATCTTGGGATTTTCCTTTGAAAGACGTAGCTAATAGCCTTAGAGCGATATTTTCCTCCGCTATATTATGTACCCTACATACTTATGTTATATCTTGAAGGTGTTCAGAAGGGGTTTTGAGGTCTTCTCCAAAGAATTTTGGGATAGCCTTAAGGGCATTAGCGGGTATGGCAGGCCATACATCTGGGGGTGTGGGTGGTTGTAGTGTACCACTATCCCATGTTACAAAATTTCTAGGAGGAAAGGAGAGGTACGTGAGATATAGAGAAAAGATTCCTATGAATCAGATATACAGGTAAACTTATTTGGAAGTTTAAGCCTTCGAGTGGAGTAGATAAAGCTCTAGATACTGGGCTCTTACTTCTTACTCTATTGCTCCTTATAGGTGATACAAAACCTGTAAGTCTTCTCCTTCTAGGTATTGAGGCAGGTAACTAAGAGTATTGGAAGTGACCTCTAGAAGATGCTCTTGTTTAGAATTTGGGCATGAAACTTCCAGTTTCCTTACTTAGCCTAATTCAAGAAATATTTCTGACTTCTAATCAGGCATTTGGAAAACTTCTAGTCCCACCGGGTGTGCCAGAAAAAAAAAATTGATCATCAAAGCTTGCGCCTCTTCGACAAGCAAAGAAAAATGTTTCACAATATGACTCCCTCAAACTTGAGATATAAAAGGGAGAGAATTTCATTTGAGAAAAACATCCATAACATTGTTGAATAATTCAATGGAGAATAGAACCTTAAGTGATTTTGCAAGTAAATTAAATTAGGTTCTCAAGAATAGAGATGATGTGAGAAAGGATGTGACTCCTAATGTGAATGGTTGTGACCCTGACTCCTAATGTGAATGGTTGTGACCCTTCAAATGTGAAAGGTTGTGAATCCCTCAATAATAAGATATAAAAGGGGAACATTTCCATGTGAATAAATCATCAATAGGAAATAAATCTATCAATCAATTTGGAAGTACAATATTATTCTCAAAAGGCAGCCATGAAAGGTGGTGATTCATTTACTATGAAGGGTGGTGACTCCTTTATAATCAAGGGTTGTGACCCCTCTATAATAAAGGGTGGTGACTCCTTCAAGAAATGAATATAAGGGATAAATCAATTCATTGACATTCAACAAGCAATCATCACTCATTTATTCATCAAGAAATCAACCAATCAAAATATCAAAAAGATTCCCAAGGAAGCAACAATCAATCATAACAACTTAACATAGTTAATGATAAAATCTAATGATATAACTTAATTTTCAAATAGAAATCCATGTGTTTCCATCACTAGTTGTCACAAAAATTTAGGCACAACTAAGATACAAAGATGGATTAAGACTATCCTACTTTCAAACTTCGAGATATAAGTGCACTACTATATCATTTTGACCTAGGATGATCAATCTCTTAAAAGTCAAACAATAACATTAAAGTCCGTGCAAGAATATTCCAAAACAATCTACAATGATTTATCCAAAAAAAATTGTCTTACCCATAACACCCCATTTGAAACATCATAGAGTGAGTTATTATTCCTTGTTGAAATTATAAGTAATAATAAAAATCTAAGTCTAAATTCAACCAAACTCTGATATGCCAAAACAACAATTTTTTGACTGAATGTAATGAAGACAACTCAATTCCTTAGGAACCTACAAGATTGGACTCTCGAGATATCTTAAGAGAAATATTGTAAATCTATCAAAGCTTCATAAAGGAGGAACACATTTGTACTTAAAGATTATAAAATACAAATCAAGTTCATACCACATGTGATTGAAACAATGGTGATGCATGGATTTAACTTATAACCTACAAAATTGATCTTGTAGATTTTGTTTGTGGACCAAGTTCACTTCTATATTTAATATCTAGAGTAGATCATTTCATCCCAGGGTCTTATTCTCCTAAGTGATCCTTCTTGATTAGAGTAGCTCTACATTCACAACTAAAAATCAAGGACATTAATATTAGGCATACATGTGCCTTAAATAAATTTGATACAAATCAAGTTACACCCAAATTGTTACATAAGTCTATTTTAAGTTACATCGTGGGCCCATAACCCACAAATCTCAGGATCATTTTCACCTCTCAAACTTTGGGAAAATTTGATGTCATTTAGATGAATCAAATGAAATAAAACAATATTTCCCAAGATATGAAAACAATCTTAGTATCAAACATGGGGATATGTTAAATTTTACAAGAGGATTGACAACCTATAATTGATTTGAAAGTTGGACAAGAATTAGATATTAGTGTAAACCTATAAAATTAAGTTTATCCCTGAAGTGTTTGTAGGTGATAATTGTTTGCTATGAATTCTAAGATTTTTTACATCTTTCATCTTATTGAACTTGATCAATCCAATAATTTTTTACTTGAGTATTATCTAGGAATTATATACATGAAGTTATAACACATCATTAATTACTTGTGAGTCTATGGCAAGGTGATATATGTTGAAAGATGTTTGACTAGGTTAAGTGTTACAAAAACCCTATAAGTTATTTTACATCCTCATTAGAAACAAATTTACCTCAAAATTTTGTCGAATCTTTACACAAAATGCAATAAGGGTAATCAAGAGTTTGGATTCATTTCTTTGCATCCTTATGGTAATGAAATGAGAAAAAACTTAAGTAATAGGTCTTGCCAATTTCCAACTCATGCTTTTGTTGTTGAGAGTTATTGGGGAATAGTAGTACATGAGTCGGAAGAATATTGGACGATAAATTATCCTCATACTTTAGAAGATGGTATTAACCTTATTGGTAGTCAAGTTGAGGCAAGTATACTAGCAACTACTCTTCGAAGACATCATTGTAGTATGGAGTCAAACATAACCAAGACAATTACCACTAGTGTAGAGTTTTCAATTCCTAATTATAAAAGTATCACAAATGAAACTAATCACATCACAAAAGGAGCAATGTCTAAGAATTCCAAATCTACAAAGTTGATATGGGGTCTTCATAAATTCAGGAGCTTCCTAGTTTGTGATTGTTTCACAAGCAATCTAATGGAGTTTGTAAAAATTTTGAAGTTCTGGGTCATAGTACTCAAAGTTCGAGTGTTCTAATGGTTTTGTGAGGGCTAGGGTTTTCAATTTTTGTGTATAGGGTTCACCATAGGGATAAAACTCTCCTAAAACCCTAAGTTTTATGTGCCTTAGTCATTCTTTATATTTTCTCGTTGACAGGTTGAGTCAATTTTTGGATGGTTTAAGTTATGTCTAGGCGTCCATGTCTTGACTTGCCTCATACTTTATTTTAACCACACTTTCCCATATTTCCAAAGTCTTTGAAATATTTGGCTAAGTCTAATGTTTGTTGGTCCTTTGAGTGGTTCTTATAACTACGTCAGTTGTCACCATGGTTCTCAAAACCTTTTCTTTTATCGATAGTGTGCACCCTTCAGTTCATTTGGTCCTTCATCAGTCTTTTGGTAAGTTCGCATAACTTTGTTGGCTATCACCATGGTTTTTAAAACCTCATCATGAGCCAATTAAGACATGCCTTTACCTTTATTAAGTATCATTAATTCATTTGCCTAAGTGTGGCACCCTTTTATAAAAACTTTTAGTGCATGTGCAAAATCTTTCACTTAGGTTGTTTGTCCATCACATGACTTATTCACATCGCAAGTTGAACTCTTCAGTGTCTAAAGCAAAGCATGATGTGTGCTGACAATCCACATCAGGATACGTGGAAGACATGTATTGTATCGCACTCCTCTAGTGCATCGCGATTTCTTGTTCATTGGGATTAGGCCTATTTGCAATGTGCAATGCTCTAAAATCAATAGCTTTGATGAATAGGGAGCGATCCAACAACCATCGAGTGAGTGCGATAGGGCAAGATGCAATATTCATATATGGCATGGTGAGGACTTCAACGGCTCTGATTTGAAGACAAGGATGGAACGGCTATTGCATGTAGTCTTTGCCTCACATTTTCATGTTGTGAAGTCGATGTTCAATTTGTGATATGTGAAAGGATCATGAAAGAATATTTGGGTGCCAGATGTCGATTAACTATTGCATAGCATGGGTTTAAGCCATCGCAATTTTGGGTCTCAACTATTGAGTGAAGGTCGCAATACAAGGATGCCACACGACAGTCGTTGATCATGCTTCTCATGTTGATCAAAAGTTGTGATTTAAACTTCAAAGGACTTAATCTCAACCATCCACTTTCAATCCAATGCTTAGAATTCAAACAAGAACGACTAGCTGACAATTATGGTGCGACATGAAGATGTTCAGTGAAATGGAGGAGTGGATGAAAGAAATTTTTTGTTTCCAGCATGTAACTACCTTCTTCAATGAGCATTTTTTGAGGAACATGGGAACGTGCTTCTGCAATCTTAATGGAGATGGTTTTATCTTCTAAAATTCTCCCTCATGCGCAATTAAGGTTTTAAATGTTGTAACTAAAAAATTGAATTGAATGGTGTCAGAGGCTCGAAGCTTGTTGCTCCCTTATTCTATAAAAGGGAATTCACAGTCTTCTATATAGATCTTTGGGTGAATTTTGTAATGAATTGTAGATAATGGAGTCAAGGTAATTCTAGGGTTTTGGTGTTTGAGTCTTATGATTGGTAGTGTTGCATAACAATACTGGCATTTTTTGGAATTCAATGGCAAAATTTTGAGGCAAATTGTCTCCTAATGTATGGTTTGCATATATTATGAATGAATAGATCAAGGATATTTCAATTTGTCTTCATGGTTGTGTATGTGAGTGTATGTTTCTTATTAAGGCACTTATTTAAATAATAGGTTAAATGCTTTATTGAGAACATAGGTTTGTGTGAATGAATATCAGGATTTGATAAGTAAAGTTAGTGAGGAATACTAAGCATAATATTGTAAGGCGTATTGTGAAGCTTTAAATGTTTAGGTGAAATGTTGTTGTGGAACCCCAATTGCACTAGTTCTAACTCTGTGGCCCTAAGATAAGGCTCCAATCTCTTGCCTTTGTGTGTAATTTACAATGTCGAGTTCAAACACTCTAAAATACTTTCAATCTTTAAGTTTTATTGAATATGTATGTTGGAATGAGTTCTTATCTTGTTTTATGGTCTTGAGAATGTAAAATGCTTGAATGATTTAAACTAGATCTTCTTGTTTTCATGAGCCTCAAGCAAATTTGCATTGAACACATCTGCTTGTCACAGTATTTGTAATAATTGAAATATAGGATATTGATAAATATTGTCAAGGATCACCCTCCCAGGTTTTGTAGAGCTTGAAGTGTAGAGGAAAAGTTATTGTAACTTTCACCTACTTGTTGGCCAAACCCTCAAGGCAACCAATCATTGAAAGTGGTTAAATCATAGGTTATGTTTGAAACCAGATTGGGAATTAAAAACAACCAACACAATCCTAAGCAAGGTGGACTGTGATGTCCAATTTATTTCCTTAATATTATGTATAATCCATCATGCACCTCCCCCAGCACAGTCTGCACAAGAATTATTAATGACTAGTATTGCAGCCTATAAGGAGGTAAAATTCAAAGGTTCGATTAACAACAAGGTGGTTTAACATATAAAGGAAACATCATTTCAATAATTAAGTCAAAACAAAAGGTAGTAATTAATAAAGGAGTGCTCAGATTAGTCTAACAAGGCAACAATCATTTCAATAATTAAGGAAGTCAAAACCAAAGGTAGTTGTATATACTCAAATTTGGTCTGGAGGAATTAATTAAATACTAGTTATTTAATTAATAATCTTTAATTCTTCTACTTATAAATAAATTAAAAAATTTATTATATAGTTCACTTTCTCTAATTCTACCTATCTTAAATCATTCTCTTCTTGTCTTAATTAAATGAACAAATTTGATTAGTTTGTTTTATTTAATTAATTTTCTCTAATTAAATTTGAATTTAAGCACATTTCTACTAACCTCTTTCCCACCTTCCACCTCATCATGTGTCTCAAGAAAATTTAAATATTTCTAATATTTAATTTGGCATTTGTCCTCAACAAATTCTAACAAATTTGGGACACTTGGCCTTCATCTTCATTTTATTCCTCTTCACACTTGGCAATTTGTTCTTCTAAAGGAAAAACATCCCCCTTTTCTCTCTAACCCCTTTGTCTTCAACCGTCCATTCTCCAGATCAAATCCAGACCATTGATTTCTGCCACTTAAGCTCATGCCTTGGAAAATCTATAAACAGGCCTTCATTTACAACAAAAAGGGAGAGAGTTGGGCATAATTACACTCCATAGAATTTTCATTAGCATTATCATCTTAGCATTGTCATTCTAGTATTTTCATTTTAGTATTAACTAGTTTAATCATGGCATTACCATTAGCAGCATCTTAATTAATGTAGTTTCATCATATCATTTTCATATAGCAGTATCATAGTAGCATCATTATCTTTGCATATCATTTACAACTAGTTTATTAATCAATTATGTAGGAAATATTTCTTGCATTCCCAGCATCTCTCATTCTTCAAGTTGTCATTTGGAAAGTCATGTGCACAAACAATCTGAGAGAAAAAATGACTTAAAGAATCCTTGGAGATAGAGGACAATGAGATGCCATTGAGTAATTGTTTGTTTCAATTTGATTGTTATTTGAATCCCTTGATATAATGTTTCATCGGTGTGTTGTATAGATTTTACTTGCTTATTCATGACATTTTACATACACACATAAATTGGCAAAAATCAAAAAAAAAGAGGAAAAAATCCAAAAAAAGTCAAAAAAAAAGGCAGAAAAATCCAAAAAAGAAAAAATACAAAAAAATCAGAAAAAGTGCAATAAAAACTAGTGAAAACTTGGCAAACAAGCGTTATTTGTGATAGATTAGCTTTTCCATCTATTGGAACGTGTGTTGGTCGTCCGCTTTTCGCCATCATTTTACTTGTCTATCTTACAAACCTCATGTAGATATTTGGGTGTTGCGGTCATGTCTCACCTTGGCTTGGCAATCATTGTGCATATTCATAATAAATGGTTGGTTCTCATTGGGGTAAAAATCTTGAACTCACTGGGGGAAAACTACTTTGAGCTTAAAACAACAGAAAAGCAACAATAAGACAATGCAGCAAACATAACTATCACATTGAAACTCAACATTGAACATCAATCACAATTTTTAGAAAACCAACCATCCAAATCAACAGCAAGATCAGTCAAAACAAATCTAACTGGATGATGTTCTTTTGAATCATGGTTTAATCACTTTAGCATGAATGTTCAGCTATTGTATCTTGATTTTCGCTATCATTTCTCTGGAGCAACTCAAGGATGTCGTGGACTAGAGAAGCTACGATGGAGTATGATATTTTTCTGTCTGTTGTCTGTGAGTTAACCATTACTACTATGTAAATTTGTCATGGGACATGCTCTACAAAGTATCATTGATGGCCTTTCGGATTTACATAGGAAAAGGATTAACTCTTCTCTATTTTATGCAAGTTATACTCAGGGCATCTCAGTTCAATTATGCCTAGATGCTTGTATTACCCTGCAATATCAAAAATTCATGGAAGTTGTACTCAAGTCGTCATGCTTTAATTATACCATCGATGTTTGTACTAACTTTCAACATATTAAAAGCTCAATGATGATAACAAGCACAAAAAATCGGCTGACAAGATGACAACATTGCATAATTAGATTTGCATGGTTAGTATAGATTGCATACATATTAGTCTTGCATGTGCATTTTAGGTTTTCCAAGGCTGGAAAATTTCAAAATGATTTTACCTCATTAAAGGATTGAGTACATTTGACATTAACAAAAAAAAGATCATGTAGTTGCATAATCATTATCATATCATACATACATTAAAAAGTATTATCATAGGTCATCCATCCATGCATTTGATCATATATTTGCATTAGAAAAATATAAAGACATAAAGTGCATCACATCTTATCTACATCACCAAATCCATCTCATATACCATAAAGCATCATTCATAAGGCCATATAGAATCATAATCCATGCATCATCATTTCATTATTGCATCCATACACAACCATGCCATAATCATATAAACATCATATTGCATATAGAACGAAAATCAGATGCATTAATCATAAGCATCCATCATAAAAGCATGTAGACAATATATAGATCAATAGTCTCCACCGCATCTCATATAATCTCAAAATAATCAATGTCAAGTGTACAATGATATCACAAAATATGGAGAGATAGATCAACAAAATGACAGAATATCATAGTCTCTGACTAAATCAGTGAATACATCAAGTGTTAATACATCAAATCTCAGTACAAAAGCTACATGTTCCTCCCCCTAGACATTGTAGGTATCATTGTGCATGTTGTTGCACCACCAAACGGACCTGCACCTGGATCTTTGCTTGATGGATCTTTGGAGGTGGCCCAGTCACACCCCTACTCGTCGTTTGTGACTGACTCCGACCTGACCTAGCACTGACAGACTGTGCATAACTAGGAGCATGTCGCTCTATGGGAACCACTTGATAATACTGTAATCTATAGTACTCTTCCTCTCGAGTTGAATGCCAAACCTCTCTAAGCATATCCCATGTAGTAGTACCCTCATACACTCTCTATAATCTCTCGGCTAAAGCCTATGCATGCTCACATCTCTATCTAGTCTCATCTCTCTTTGTTGTCAGAGTGGCAATATGCGCCTGTGCCTATGCTAACTGTCCCTATAGGTCCTCCCCCTATAATTGTAGAGCATCAATCTGTGTCTGTTGCTAATGGGAAGGCACGTGAATATGAACATGGGATGGTCCTACCTATTACTCTCCCAAGGGAACCATAGATCTCCTCCAAGGTACTCTGAAATCTAGTATCTCTCTGCCACCTGCATCTCCACCATCTCCTCCATCCCCACTGGTCATCATCCCCTTTGTCCCTTGCATCACCCTCCTCATCACCATCACTCCCATCCCTCCATCAAGGTGCATGCGGTGGTGCTCTCTCATCATCATCAAAGGCTAGTACTAGTTCATCAGGACTCGATATCCTCGATATGAAATGTGTAAAGAAATACTGAGCATACTCATATGTCATCACACTAGCCGAGATCTATGGAAAATAATCCCATACCTGTGCCTGTAATCCAAAATACTCCTCGTAGGCTGCATCATAGGATAGGGTAGGCCCCCACTCTGGAATATCCTGTTGTCTCCAAACATATAGTGCAACTCCTTGGGGCATCGCCTGCACTCGGCCATATTGACAAAGTACCGTCATGAGCATAAATCTCTCAATCACAAACTGAGTTTGTCCAATCAAATATCTCGACGTGCAAATATATGGCATCTCAAGGTCATCCTCGGGCCACTGCTCACAATCTAAATACGGTCGCCATGTGATGGTCTCCAAATCATCGAGGACTCACCGCCAATACTCTAATTTTTCCAACTTGTGCTGGACAATACCACCTGCGTACCTGAAGACATGCCCTGCCAACTGGACAATCTCTCTCTGCTATAGGACGAGTAATAGCTATATGCTCCCAAGCCCAAATCTGAAGCAGTGTCACTCCAGCTAATAAACTCGCAGCTCCAAGATACACCACTTGATGCAGATCATGATATAAATGTGCTAACATATAAGAGCCCCATGCATATCTGATCCCATAAGTGATCATACTCTCCAATATCTGGCCCCAACCAATAGACAGTCCCTTTGACCTAAGTCGAGACATAAGAAACCTCCAACGAATCCAGCTAGCACAAATGGTAATGGCTCATACGAATCAACCATATCCTACCACGGGATCTCATAACCACTATTCTTGTCATCAACAAAGATCCTCCTCAGTGCCTCAGTACCTCCCTGCACTGTATGATCATACATGACTAACTCTCCAACCACAAGAATCCCCAATATCTAGTACACATCCTCCAAAGCAACTGTCATCTCATCGGTAGCCAAATAGAACGTGTTGTGATCGTTATGCCACCTCTCAGCTAATGCGGTCAACAATCCCCTGTTTATCCTATACTGGGGCATATCAAGCAAGAAGACAAACCACATCGCTCAATAACATCCAAATCTTCCTGCACCAGACGTGGAATCATATCCCAAGTCTTCGGGTAGCACTCCCAAGACTAAAGAACTCGTAAGTCCTCCTATCATCATGACATCGCAAATCAGCATTTTATCAATCAATCTAATCAGCTCAAATGAGATTTTGATCAAATCTCATAGAGCGTCTATCATTGACTCTCATCTATCATGAGGTCAATCATCATCTATCCTATCATTGACTCTCACCTATCATAAGGTCAATCATCTATCCTATCAAACATCATCAAAACAACGGCTGATGCAATCATCAAACATCAAAAACAAGGAGAAAAATCCACATTTCATCAATTCTGGTATCAATGTGCCAAAACAGCACATCTATGCTCTAAAAAAATGGATGTGCTACAAAATCCCATCAATGCGCCGAAACAGAGCACAAAAGCACTAAAACCCTAAATGCGCTATAACATTCAGCAAATGCGCCACTTAATGACATAAATGAAGCTAACACAGTCCACAGATGCACCATTTGGCAACCTAAATGCGTTGAAAACGTAGATGCAATAAAAACTTTAACCTATGCACTAAATTGAGTTTTAAATGCGCTAGAACGCTAATCACAGAATTTAGAAACATGAAAAACACGACAAAACAAATTCAAATTTCAAATAATGGTTTCTTGGGGTACATACCGAAGGTCCATATGCAATGAGGCAGTTGTGTCGTCAAACTCGCTTGAATCGGTGGGTGTGGTGTGGGATCACCATTTTGCTCCAATGCTCAATCTCCAATTGCAAATGAATTCAAATGAGCTCCCTTTTCACCTTTTACCATTTAAAGGGGTAAATGGAGGGTATTTAAATGGCATTAATTTTATTTTCAAAAAGGACATCAATTAATCAATTGGCATGGGTCATTCTTCATTATCAGGAGATAAATCATCTCAAAATCCTAAAAAAATTGAAAATCATTATAAAATCATAAAATCATAAAAAATTTAAAAATTCAAAAATTTCTCGATTTATCTGCAAGGGGGCATACTCGCATCATCACTCGAAAATTAGTGTCTGGGGCATATCAAACATTTTTATCAACACTATCAGAAAAAATTTCTTTGAAGCAATATGTCACAAACACATCACTTCAAAGAGGGGCAAAATGTATATACTCAAATTTGGTCTGGAAGAATTAATTAAATTTGATTATTTAATTAAATTGAAAATTTTATTTATGTAGTTCACTTTCGCTAATTCTTCCCATCTTAAATCATTTTCTTCTTAGTCTTAATTAAATGAACAAATTTGATTAGTTTGTTTTATTTAATTAATTTTCTCTTATTAAATTTGAATTCTAAATTCAAATTTAAGCACATTTCTACTAACCTTTTTCCCACCTTTCACCTCATGATGTGTCTCAAGAAATATGACATCTATCCTCAACAAATTCTAACAAATTTGGGACACTTGGCCTTCATCTTCATTTTATTCCTCTTCACACTTGGCAATTTGTTCTTCTAAAGGGAACACATTCCCCTTTTCTCTCTAACCTCTTCATCTTCAACCGTCAATTCTCCATATCAAATCCAGACCGTTGATTTCTACCACCTAGACTCATGCCTTGAAAAATCTATAAATAGGCCCTCATTTACAACAAAAAGGGAGATAGTTGAGCATAATTACACTCTGCAAAATTTTCATTAGCATTATCATCTTAGCATCATCATTCTAGTATTTGCATTTTAGTATTAAGTAGTTTAATCATGTCATTGCCATTAGCAACATCTTAATTACAGTAGTTTCATCATATCATTTTCATATAGCAACATTATTATCTTTCCATATTTTCTATAGCTAGTTTATTAATCAATCATGTAAAAAATATTTCTTACATTTCTAGCATCTCTCATTCTTCGAAATTGTCATTTGGAAAATCATGTGCAAAAACAATCTAAGAACAAAAATAACTTAAAAATCCTTGGAGATAGAGGACAATGAGACATCATTGAAGAATTGTTTGTTTCAATTTGATTGTTATTTGAATTCTTTGATAGAATGTTTCATTGTTGTGTTGTAGAGCTTTTACTTGCTTATTCACAACATTTTACATTCACACAATAGTAATTAATAAAAGAGCACTCAAATTAATCTAACACAACGCTGCAATCAAGATGTAACAATTATTTATGAAGTCATGATTTTTGGAAGAGACATTATCTTTCAAAAGGGTGCATCTCCTCACTCAACCATAAAGGATATATATAAGAGGGATTAAATCATTTGTAAAGGTGATTATTGGATTATTGCAATGATTCATTAGATTAATTAGAACGCTGGAATCCAACAAATTGAAAGAAGAGGAATAAAAATCTAAGGAGATCAAATAATAAATAAATATCTACATCCGAAATGGCAATAGCCATTGAATTTAATAAGAAATTGGTATGCATTATGATGGAATATAAAATCACCATTGAATTTTATAATAATTGGTATGCATTATGATGGAATATAACATTTTTATATATATAATATCTTATATATCTTTAACCTAGTCACTAATAGGAATTGCTAATCTATTTAAGGCTCTTTTTATTATTAATTTAATCTATTTATTTCCCTACAAGGGATCAAGCATGGATTAAGGAAACACAATTAGGAGGCGACAAAGCAATTCCACAATGTAAGTAGGCCACCCCATGTTGGATGGTAACAATTCCTGCCACTTGAGGGTCAAAGGGTGTTATACCACTCTTGGATTTAATTGAGACGATCAATCTTTAAGCTCTATCGTGCTTCTCTAATCCTTACTATGGTTGGCTATTGGAAATGAAATTATAGATTAGATCCAATTAGACAATGTTATTTATCTTAATTGTTCATTTACTCTTAAGTTCAATAACTTTTATATGATTTAATTTTAGAATATTATTTGTAAAGCAAATACATTGAGGGGTTGCAAATATGTATAGCTTCTTTGAGATTCCTCTAGACAACTTTCTTCTTGAACAAAATTATACCAAATGTTTCAGATTATGTGCAATTGATAAACACTACTAAAAAAAACCTAAGAACAAATCAATGCTAATATTTGATTAAAAGTGGTTGCAAATATGGATAGCTTCTTAGAATTCCTCTTAAAAACTTCTAAAAAACTTTCTTGACCATGAATTGGAATAGGATTCACAAAATTACACCGAATGTTTCACACTTTGTGCGATTGATAAGACACAAATAACAAAAAAAACTAAGAACAAAAGGAGGATAATATTTGAACATGAATTTATATTAAAACTTCATGGCAGTAATCATTCAATATGTGAGCACCATATACAAGAAAACTCATAATTAACAGATTTGGTTAAAAGATTTTAAGAACAAATGACAACAAAGTTTTTACAAGAAAAGAGAGAATTAGAGGAATATGCAAAAGGGAATATAAAGTACTAAAGAAAAGATCAACATTAGTAGCCAAATTAAATTTCACAAAGCAGTTTTAAGGCTAACTATCAAGGAATTTTATAAATTGCACATACAACAAATTTTGCCCAAACTTGTATTTTAGAGGTCGTAAATAAAAACGGGAAAACAACTAAAAGGGGTTGCTATGCCACAAAGTTGATTTGAGAGCTACAAGTTTGACTAGAACATGTTTCTCACATTAAATTACCAGAGATTGTTAATACTCTTGTAATCTTTGAATCTGTTCGATAAGCTAGCTAGTGTTGATAAGCATCATTAGGTGGTGTAATCCTAGCGAGGGTGAATGCAATCCTCTATTACTGACAGTGTTGATAGCTTTCAAGTTGAAACCTAAAACATATTTTAATGTATTAACCGAACAAGTGACATATTTAAGTTGAAGTCTCACTATAAAATATTGTCGTAAAATTCCATACAAAGTTTCAATTCTTATAATGTTACATTTCAGCAAATAGAGACGAAATGGTCTATCAAAATGCCAGCAAACATCGATAACTACTAGGTAGCAATGCCAAGCATTATTTTGTTCAGCAGTTAATAAGTTTACCTAAGTCTAACCACTAATTATCCCAGACAGCAATGACAAAACAGGATTACAACTACCGATAAGTATAAAAAATTGTTTATCCATAAACAAAAAAAGATTGAACAAGAATGAGCATCTACATTAGAAGCGAGCAAACTACCTTTATCAAATCTACACACATCATGTTACCAATCCATAGATGATAAATCTATATTAAAATAATATTTCCAGACATAAGTATTATATCTCAATAGATATCTTCATTAAATTCAGCTACTGTATTTGGTCAAACACTAGCCAAATAGATAAAGTTCATTGAGATCTTGACAGATTTTGTATACTCGGACATTATAGACTTTGGTAAATAAGTGGTGGCATAATTGATTGAAATAAAATATCTAGTAGCTGATGTAAAATATCTCACAAACACATGATTGCAGTTCTATCTTGACAGAGATTTTGTGTACTCGGACATTATAGACTTTAGTAAATAAGTGGTGGCATAATTGATTGAAATAAAATATCTAGTAGCTGATGTAAAATATCTCACAAACACATGATTGCAGTTCTATTTTTTCACTGAAACATTTCCTGTAACATAAAAGATACATTTGTTCTTAAAAAGATGTATCACACTAGCATGATTGTAGTTCTATAATTCCAACAAATTGCAGAAGAAACCATTAGACAGATCTTGTTCACTTCTGTTCAAAAGGCAAAAATCTATGTAAGAAATCATTAAACAGAACTTGTTCACTTCTGTTCAAAAGGCAAACATCTCTGTAATGAGGAAGAGCTGACCATAAATTTCCTTGCTCGGGAATAAGCATTCAACTTTCATGATGGATGACAGATAATTAGTGCAGGAAAGAATAAAACCTGAAACGTATAAAACATCAACAGAAACGACAGCAATGAAGAGCAAACATACCATAAGATTATTTAAATAGATGCAAGAAGCTTTTTATTTAAATAGATGCAAGCTTTCATAGATTTCCATAAGCTGCCAGGTTCTGAACTAAGCCGTCTAGATCTTAGAAAAATATTTCTACCAAGATCCCCAAGAAAACAGGCCAGATTAACTTTTTATTTTAATTTCCATTTGTAATGAGGATTAACTTGTACCCTGAAAATATGTGAATATGTAGCTTAAATATGACTGCCCAATACTTTTTTGTGACCATGGTATTTTCCAATTTCAACAGAAGGCCTGAAAATAATCATATAACCCTAATAAAACATGAAAAATGACATAACCAACTAACATCCGTGAAGGCTTCCTCTGAAAGTACAAAAACATTGATGTGTCATATAAACCTTTTTCTTCCAAGTAGCACCAATAATTGAAAACAAATGTAAAATCATTATTGTAACAACATGAAGCTTACCTGAAACAGAAAAAACTACCTTTCAGGAGGCCATTATTTATGGGGATGGTGAAAGCGACCACTACCTGTCTGAATGGCATAACATTTCCCACATCTAATAAATAAATATCTAGCACAAGTTATAGACAAAAAAACAAAAGCTGCCTTCTAACCTGTGAGCAATAAAGATAAATTCAGCTTAATAAGCATACCTTTCAAATTTTCATTTTGAATCACATAAGCTTCCCCCAGTGCTCTGCATGGCAATGTTGCAAAGCCAGGACTTTCAAAATCTTAGCTGATATATCTCCATGAAATTTGCAAAATTGCATTCTAAAGACTGATCTGGGATTTTATAATTTCTCAAAATCTGTGGAAATTGCATTGCTAACTATAAATATGACACTTAACAAAACACACACCAATGTTGCATTGGGAATGCTTTCCCTACAAATATAGTGGTTAAGTTTCCAACTTTGTCTCTCCATCATTGAGGGATAAAAAGAGTTTTATATAAGCGGCTCAGAATGGTAGAACTAAAATTGGCGTAAAGAATTTGCGAAGCATTAAGAATCAGGTTCAGATAGATTGGAGTTCTTAACTGACACCTAGAAAACATCCTTACTCAATGGAGCTTTAAAAAATATATATTACCTTGCCAGACAAGACCAAAGCATGACAAAATATTATTGTTGGTTAATACATGTAGCTCTGATTTCAAGCCCAATTAGATCAATAATTTCTGATGAACCAGCAAGAAAAAAATGACAAGGTAGCATCAGTCCTAAAGAACAAAAATGTTTACAATGAGAATCTCAATAATTAAGGTTCCACAATTCATGTTGAACAGATGACTACAATGGATTGATGGATCAAAAGTAGTTATACTTTGTATCAAGACCAGTGACCTTAAATATTTGCAATGGCCACTTAATCAAGTGATAAATACTGAAGAAAATTCTTCAAGGTGACTCCACCTTAGAAAAGATCCAAAGGAGTTTGCCAAAAGCACAAATCATATAGCAACTACGAAATTTATGTCATGCACTTGTTATAACAAGCCAAGGTTGAAGATTTGGCTAGAACATAAAAAATTCCAAAACTTGACCATAGAGAATATCTTGACATTATGTTAATTGGTTACATGTCTAAGAACAGGATTTTCTCACAACCAAGGCAGCAACTTATCTCCAAGGTAGGTTTATGGTCAGAAATAATCCTGAATAGTTCCTCTCATCAGAGGTTATATCAATTCAATCTGTACCAAAAATAACAAGTTGTGAGATTATAAATTACTACTTAAAAGTGCTATGTTTGAACTCCATCAAAAAATTTAATATATAATATGGACACAAATACCAATTTTTTTATGACGACGCTTAAACTGGCCTGCTAGAAAAAAATTAGAAGACATACTTTTTGCACGGGAACCGCCAGCAGCACCTCCTCTGCGACCACCCTGTCCAGCAGACCTCTGTAATCCATTTGTCTGCCCAATGAACAAAACTTATACATTATCAGTACATGAAAACAATAAATAACTACATTTAAACAACTATAGGCTAGGTTTACTAGTAATGCACCCTTTTTATGCTTAAAGAAAGTTAATATTCAATACATAAGAATTGATTCTAGTATGATGTGTTCAGTAGAAACACACCTGCACTCCACCATGGGGATAACTTGCTGACCCTGTATGATGAGGTCTACCTAGAAAATTTTACAAAGTGTATATGAAATTAGAAACCCACCAAGATGAATGAAACTATAACATAGAAAAAGACACCAATTAAAACAAGTAGTTCTAATACCTGGATTATGATAATATTGTTGTTGAGATAATCCTCCAAACATACTGCAAAAAATAGTTTATAATAAGAAAAACTATTTATAGATAATCTTCAAGCAGCAAATAACAAAGCACCATTTGACCAAAAACACGTTTCAGATTCCTGAAGTTCAACATCCAACATAAATTTGCAAACACCTTGACTCTTAAGTAACTTTACCCACATCCCACATTTTACAACACCTACTTGATTGTATAGGATAAAACAAGCACACCTTGAGCCACCAGTTACAAGAGAATTATCAAGGCGAGCTCGCGGATTTCCTCTGGAGTTTGTATATGTATCTTCACCCTGAAAATATTTCAACATATTAAAACACTCACTTCACAGAGCAATTTCAAGTAATGAAATACTAAACAGATACAACCCACATTCCATCAAAGTTTTTCATCTAAGAAATGCAAATTACCAGTGCTGAGTATCCCCGCTTAACTCCTGCATGAGACAAATCTTGCATAGCATTTACAGATGGTAATTGAGAAAACATAGCCCCATCAAACCCTGCATGATGGCCTCCAGGTAACTGTGCACTTCCAAACATGGGTATGTCTCCCATGCCAGTATTGCCCATATGAACCCTTCCATAACCACCAAACCCATGACCTGAAAGGTTACAGCACTATATGAGCAGAAAATTTATTTTAAATAGACAAGTAATATGCAGAATCATGGGATGCAAAAATGAAAGACAAAGTAAACTTAACCTTATGACCAGAAATAAAAAATTTATAGAACATTGGATTTTATTCTACAGAATACTTACAGGAGTAGATGCCTGATACATACAACCTCAATACACAATATTTTTAATTGCAAATTCATTATTGCCACATGCTACACTGGACAACATAATTGTCACAATGTACTATGTGATCAACAGGCAGGAAATCAAAATTTATATATATAGAGGTAATTAAAGTTCATAAAATTGAAAAATAATAAAATAATTTTAAAGATGGTTTTTTATCAAGTGACAGTCAAGAGTCAAATATCCAAGTCATTAAAAGCACTTGGTTGAGTTGGCTCAATATCATCATAACTAGAAGCATCTCTCAATCCATCACCATGAAAGCGAAAATAGTTTGCATTGGCTATGTCTTCTAGAATGTGTAGTTGTCATAGCTTGTTGTTGCTATTAAAAGCACTGCTAATGTGCCTCGTTGAAGGCATTTCATACTTGCTTAGCCAAAGGTGTTCCATGTGACTCTTTGAAAGCATTTCATACTTGCTTAGCCAAAGGTGTTTATTGCCATTCAAAACTGGTGGCATTTCGAATTAAGTCTGGTGGCTACCTCCTACATGGCAGCAGACTCTCTAATCCTTTTCTTTTCTGTACTTGGATGGTGGTGGCATTCATTCATTCATTTGCTGGTGGTTACAAATTCCTTTGCCAGCAGCAGTTTTCAAAGGAACCTCCTATTTGTAGCTAACCCACAGCAGCCTCCAGGCAGCACAAGGATTTTGGGAGCCGATGACTAACAGAAATCATTATTATTATTTTGTTTTGGGACACTAACATTCTGTCAGCCAATAGAGGTCAGTGAGGAAGTTATGAAATCTAAGTAGCAGGATTTTCATAAAGCATATCAGACAAAAAATAAAGGGGCATGAGTGCAGGGAAAGAGGGGAAGGTAAAAAAAATTAAAATAGAGAACTTTGAATGTCTGTTGATTTGGTTCCAGATGGGCCTGTAATTCATGAGATAACATAAGTCATGTTTGAGGTCTTATGGCCTGTAGGTTGTTAGCTAGGAGATTGGAGCTGTTTAGAGTTAGACCATGACATTTTGTAATAATCTAAAATTTTGCAGTCTGGTTCTACTTCTGTTTTAGGGTATTGTTGTATAAAGTGTTGTAGCATCATTATAAGAGAAACGGGTGAAAGATGAAAAATGGAATGAGGACAGATCAATGCTAGTTTGCTGGCCCATACAGGCCTACTATTTCTGTCATTAACATGTACATTTTTCTGTCAATATAAGAAGTCTGTGGGTCTGAATTGTTTAAATAAAATTTTGAAGTCCTTTGTAGTTTTCTGTGTATTTTCTTTCAGTTATAAATCCTTTGCCGTTGGGCTGCCTGAAGTCACTACTTTTTGAAGGTACCAAGTTTAGGACTGCATCAACCACCCAAAATGCCAAGTAGGTTGTCCAATATCCTTGTTAAACTCCCAGTAAAAAGATGACCACACAGACAACATTTGATATTATTAATTATTATCGTCAAGTGTCACATGTTTCCAGCCATCATATGTTTAGTGGGTGCCATGATTTACAATCTACATGTTTTTTAAGACAAATAATGAAAAGCGCCCGAGCCATATTCTCGTCTCTTGACTTGCAGATGACTGTGAGGGTCAGTGGCAGTCGAAGACTATGCTATTTATGTCCTCACACTGTTGTTGTATCATTGTTTGTAATATTTCTTCCAGTTTTTATATTTAGATCGTTCCATGGCTTGAGAGCTTGAATTGTAATGTTGTATATCAGATATTATGTGCATTTACCTGGATTATGCACTACTTACATGAGGTTATGTTATGTAATTTATTTACTTAATGATGTTATATCATTTTTATTCCATACTTATGAGATATTGAGTTATTGATCATTTCGTGAGATTTAATTGGGACACGATCCTTACAGGTATCAATTTTGAATCTAATGTTCTTAGTTGAATTGTTTTTACTTTTTTATGAATTTCATACACAATCGTTTTGTAAGTTGGGGGAACTTGTAAAGACACCTCATATTAGTTTAAGTTTTATCTCTTAACCTGATTACGAAAAGGAAATCAGTTTGATCATAGCAGCAAAGATCTTCCTTGGGAATAAATTGGCAAACCAAAAGGTAAAAGATTGTTTCAATTAATCACAAAAATCAAGTTAGAATAGAGAAGAAATCAGAAAAAAATTCTGTGGAAATCAGAAACTAAAAAAAAACAGACAATTCATTTTTTTGCAATCTTCCTAGGAGTTTCCTGACAGAGGGACGGGTTTCAGGGACAGGGACCAAGGGCCTAAATTTAGGGGTGGATAGGTGGTGCAAATACATATAGTACTTGAAAAATTACTTATGAAAAGATGTGTAATGAATAAGTATAAGAATTGCAAATGAAACTTTGGCATACCAAGTAAAGTTTAAACTAATAAACATTAAAAAAATGGCAATAACTACATTGAACATTAACAATGGTGGATAGAGGTTTGTGCGGGGGTCTAGGGGCAGAGCCCCCAATGGGGTCAATGAGCAGCGCCCCTCGTGAGGTCGAGGGGTGGAGCCACTGCCACCAAGTACAAATTAAGGCCTTCAAAACCTCAAAAAATTTCATGGCTTACATTTTGCAACACCTAGAAGTCTCTGGGACGGTTGGGATACTACTTGAAGTCTCCCAAAGCCCCCAAACCAAGTGGCATCTCAAAGACATCCCCAAGACTTGGGCGGCGAAAAATCATAATGCGTAGAGAAAGAATTGTAAAATTTGGTCAATGAATCATTTGACTCGTTTATAAAAAGAAATGACTTTTTAAAAGATAAAACTGGCCAAAGAGCCAAGTAGTGATTTAACACAATAAGTTCGCAATTTTTGTAACTATGAGGTTAATGGTTCTTCTTATATAGTTTGTTCTTATCTTTGAATCCCTGTTATGCATTACAATTGATACACATAATACAGAACTGATTTTTTCTGATATAACTCCACAGGAAAATCAAAGAAAATAACCTCAGTTTTCTCAAATGCATCCAAATGTATAACAAAACTAATTCAAAAAGATAGACATGCCAAAATAAATCAAACTTTGATCAATGGTTTTGTCATCAACCACTTCACAAGAAGTTTCTTTGACAAAAGTTAAACTAAAGATTCAAGGAAGCAGAAAGACATGAAAGCTAGACATTTAAAGTCTGCATATACCCTTTGCCCCTGAATTGGAAACACTGAAATTTGTACAAAAGAACCCTGGGCCAAGAAGGGATTGGTATGACAAGCTTTTAGTTCTCAGGCTTCAATTGCAGCTGATTTCAGAGAGATGCTGTTGCAAAGGTTTCCAGATCCTATGATTTGTGATTAGATTCTACACGTTGTGCTTCTAGACCAAGAAGACTTCATTGGCTGTGAAAATTCTTGCAAGGAAGAACAGGATAGAAGTCTAGAAGTGGGGATCAGGACCTTAAAGTAAGAAGTTTATGCTGTTTATTCTTAGAAAAAAGAGTTGGTGGCTTTTTGCGAGAATTTGGCCATCTCTATAAACTGCATGAGAGTGTTTCATTGCAAAGGCCGGTAGAATACTATTGTTGAGCCAGGTGTGTGATTCTAGAATGTAGACAATTATAATTTGAAATATACTGCTGGAGGTGAAGGTGACAAGGGTAGCTTGTCTAGGGATGCAGATGCAACTGGGATTGGTGATGGTGGCACTCTCTCAGCTCATGGTGTTACTGCTTCACAGTTGAGGAGGGATGGTAAAACCTTTCTGATCATTTACTAAAATCTCCAGGAAGGATAGTGAATCAACACAGCTTAGAGTCTCTTTTGAGTTCTTGGATTGCAATGTCTACTTTTCAATTTTGGTTATGTCTGTTGTTGGGTTTTTGGCTAGTTGGCACATAAACAGCCAGGTTCAGCAGAAGCAGGGGAGCAAATTGGTCAAATACAGTTCAGGTCTGAGTACATGACCAAGACAGTCCTGAGTTCAACTAGGGCCTGGCCAGGGCACCCCAGGTTCACTGTGGGTCCATATTAGTTATATACCCAGGCATATCCACAAAAAACCTGCCTTCTGTTTTCAGTGGCCATTATTCATTTTGACAATTTCTAGCATATGGATCTGGTATCATTGCTCCTAAGCTATTCATCAATACAGTTACTCTACTTCATAGTGCCCAAAAACATACCTCTGCCGGGATATACATAGGTAGAAGGTAATGGGCACAGCAGGATATGCGGGAGCTGAATCTTTAAGTTCCATTCACACTATAATTCATGAAGAGTTAGCAGCGGCAACAGGATACTTAATTTTTACTGTTTTTTCAGCCTTATCATTTAATGTTAATTTAAATTAGTTTTTAAATGAAAATCATATATATTAATTGGGAAAAAACAGATAAAAATAGGGATTTCAAAACACATACAAACATGCAAAAAAAAAAGAGAAAAACCTGTTGTTTTAAAAAACATACAAACATGCAAAAAAACAAAGAGAAAAACCTGTTGTTTTCTGAATTTAAAGGCATTTTACTAGCATATAGATATAGAGGGTTAATAAAAATGAATGTTTGACCCATGAAACACAAAATATGGCTTTATCCAATTCATCTACTGTTTTTGTAGACCCCCGTAATATAGGTAAAAGACTTAAAACCCTATATTGACAGAACAATGCTTGTTGAAGTCAGAATCAACACGTGACCTATGCCACAAGGTTTGATTTCATACTCGTGTTTGATAAAGCATTTTTTTGGACTAAATTCATTGCTTAAGAAAGTTCAGTAAAAAATCTGTGATAAAATTTCAATATTATAATTATAATTTTTTTAAATCATTAAAACCTAATAAAAACTTAAACACTAATTAAAATCAAATATTAGTACTTTTAAATTAATCATAAAATTTATTATAAATCTTTAAAAAAACTAAATTTATGAATAACTCATTAAAATCTAATAAAAACCTAAACGCTAATTAATATTAAATATTAACAATTTTAAGTTACTTATAAAATTTAATTAACATAAAATTCATTATAAAATCTTTTAGGAAAATAAACTTATCAATAACTCATTAAAAAAAAAATTTAATAAAAACCTAGATGTTAATAAAAATTGATAACTAATTTAGAATTATTAAATTACTTTGTTTTGATAAAAACCTAGATGTTAATTTATAAATATTAAATTTACCAAAAAACATGGTTTGCCTGAGATTCATGAGCTTCAGTGCCAAAGGCGGAAGCATGGTCTGGTGCAAACATGCCAAGAACATGCAGCAGATGTAGCCTGCCTACTGTCCTCCAGTTACCCTAGCTAAAACACAATCCTTAAAGAGATTCAAAACAAAGTATTTTATCAAGATAGGGTTTAAAACCAAATTCCTGTGCAGTATTTTTTTTGTGCTGGTAGCCAGTGACTGTTTCTATAGAACCATATTATATTTAAAACAGCCAAATCTTGAAACCTAGTTTGACAAAAACAAATCACATATTAAAGATAAAATTGATTAAAATGGTCATAGCATGTTTTTTTGTGATAAATTAACTCAAAAATTGCAGTCTTTTTGGAGGAAAAAGTCACTAAACCTGACAATTCACGATTTTCGAATATCATGATTTTTTTGCAATTTGTACTTGTATGATTAATACTTCATAATATATTTACCTGTCAGTCTGATAAATATTAATTTTTTTAATTTTACTATTTTCTGTTTATTTAAATTTTAGTATTTCAAAATTTATTTTACATCTATTATACAAACTATATTATATTTATATATCGTGTAAATTATATTTATATATCGTGTAAATATAGTACAACTATACTAAGCCATACCAAACCCAGGGGAGGGTAATATGCCCTACCAGTGAACCCGTACCTGAACCTGAAACTTAGGTTGTACCACATGTTCAGATATAGCTGTATATCTTTTTGTGCATGCAGAGTTTGTAGCCCAGATATTGTCCTCTCCTTGATGATTTTGGTGGCAGGTCTTTTCATTTGTTTTGTAATATTTATTGTTTGATATTATATATATATATATATATATGGGTTAGGGCCCCAATAGATTCCTCAATTTATCAATCAAATGAAATCTGTGTATACAATTTACAAGTCTAGATATTTTAACATATGAATATAGAAATATGAGATAAAGCAAAGAAATCTCATATCTAAATGAGAAGATGTGTACCTCCACTCATAGGTAAATGTCCCTGCCCCCAGGCTGCTTGTTCTCTTAATACTTGTATGAGCTCATGAGTTGAAGAAGACGATGAAGTTGGGCCACCCCTCCCCAAAAGCCCCTTGCCACTAACAGTGCCTATTGTAGCATTAGAGAAGTTACTCTTCAATTTATGGCCTGTTTCCATTAAGAATGTCAGTCAATTTGTAGAATTAAAATATAAATTTAAAATCTATAACAATCTTTTCACACAAAAATAAAGTTTGGGTAAAAATACTTCTCATCTTCCCTTTAGGTTGGGCCAAAAGTACGTTTCATCAAGTTTGGACATAAACTTAGAAAAAACAAAAGCCCTATTATCATTTTTTGTAAATATGTAAGAAAAATTAAACTTTGCACAATTAATCATTAAATATCAAAGATCCACAAATTAGAAAATATTGAACAGCCCTTTCATGCTATTTCCCAGAGCTTGTTAATGTGCATTAAAGAACTGCTCATTTAAATCTATAAAATTCAACTTTCAGCTATTAAACACTACATATCAAAGATACCTAAAACATAGAAATTTCAACATACTTTCATGCCATTTTGAAGAACTTGTGAGTGTGCATTAATGAACTACTAAATTTAACTTTAAAGTGCAATCCATCAGCATTTCAATCGGATCTAGAAATCATCCCGATCCAGACTCCAGCCCAATTAGCAGCCATATGTCAAACATAGCTTTGTATCAGACAGATCACCTTTACCTCCAGCCAGCTCTAGTCAAACCAGGCATAAACTAATCTATATAATATATCAGAATAACAAGATAAGCTGCAAATTTAGTCCATGATATCTAATCTAGCACATGGCCAACCTTAACACATATTTGCTTCTAATTGCTAGAGATGAACTAATGTCAAGAATTGAATGCTGAACATCTTGTCACTAATAAAGATGCTAGGCCAATCTTACATGAAAGCAAAGCGTCAGAATATCCAACCAACTTTCAATAAGGCAAAGCACATTAAAATAGAAAAATAAGAATAAGAACTAAAATAGAATGTTGCCAGGATTGTACAAGGTCCTTGTTCCAATTATCCATACACCACATTCTCTTAGAAAGGAATTTATGTAACAGCTTGCCTGTCTGAACTCTCCAGCCATAGCAGAGAGCTAGAAGTTCTGGTGAAACATCAGCTTATCAAAGTGACTTTAAACTTGCTACCTTACATTATCATAATCTTTTGAGGACATTTCCAACATTTTTGAAAAAAATAGCAACTTACTATGAAAAATATGTAATTAAATTTGTTGAAAATTGTTAATGTTTAAAAATATATAGTTTCTATGGTTATGCCATTCTAGCTTCTTCAGGGGTGGAAGAACCAAGCCTACCAATCCATTTGTGTTGGAATAAGGCTTGCCTTCCCAAAGCAGGCATTTTTACCTGGGCGGCAGCGCAAGGACGGGTTCTCACAGGAGATAGATTTGCTAAATTGGGATACTATGGTCCATCTAGATGTCCTTTATGTCAAGAAGCAGAAGAGACTGTTGATCATTTGTTTTTGAATTGCCAATTTTCACAAGGAATTTGGAGGTGGTTATGTTCAAAACTTCAATGGAAAACAGCTCTTCCTAATAAACTGATAGATTTGCTAAAGGCATGGCCATCTCCATTAAAGAATTCAATTTTTGGGGATTTATGGGTGTCAAACCTGTCGATTGTTTTATGGGAAGTAAGGAAGGAGCGAAATAGGCACATCTTTTAGGACAAGGAGTTATCAATCCTCAGGCTGCAGTGCAAAATTGAGGATTGCATAGTGGAACTCTTTAATGCTAGATTGGAAGAGTTGAATCCATAAAAAGGCAATTTCTTAGCTTGGGACTCTTGGATTTTAAAGCATTGGTTTGGAATAAAAGCCCCTACTTGTGGGGGTTCTGGTGGTGCAGCATCTTTGGAAGAGCATAGCAAGGTGGTTTGGTCTCCTCCCGATCCAGGTTGGGTAAAATTGAACTTCGACAGGGCCTCTAAAGGAAATCCTGGTCCCTCTAGGGCGGGATGTATTGTAAGAGATTGCAAAGGATTGGTCTTGGGGAAATTAGCGAAGTCTCTCCCAGAAGGTACGAATAATGTTGCAGAATTTCAAGCCCTTCTTCTTGGTCTAGATCTTTGTAAGGAATTGGGGGTGAGGAGAGTAATAATTGAAGGGGATTCCACTCTTGTGAGCAACGCTTTAAGGTCCAAGCAAATTCCAAATTGGAAGCTAGGGGAGATGTTGGATGCTGCTTTGGGTTTGATTGGGAGGTTTGAGCAAGTAATGTTTAATCATATTTTGAGGGAAGGAAATTCAGAGGCAGATTTTCTTTCTAATTTGGGTGTAGTTGGTCCGGAAATTAAAGAAACAGGTATGGTCAGGTTCTAAGGTTTGTGGGCGGTAGGGCGGGCCCCCCTCCAGGCTGGCGGAGGGGATGTGGCAATCTATGCCACAATGACCGGTTTGAAGGGTTTGGGGGATGATGTTGGATGGCCATCTTGGCAAGAAGTTGACAGGGGTTGTCTTGTCGTTGCAGTACGAGAGTTGATGGGGGCAGAGTTGGCTCACATTTCAAAGCCCAATTATAGCGCATATCGCCTGTGGGATTTACTCCCCACGGCAAGGATTTGGCATGTTTGGAGGTGCTTCATTTGTTTTGGGTGATGGCAACTTAGTGAATTGCACTAGTACTTATGTTGGTTTGTTTCAAGGTCCGAGCAAGGCTCATTCTCATTTCTAATTTTCTTTCTAGTTGCGGATGGTGGTTATCTTCCTTTCGTCTAGTTGTGGTCTACACTTGGGCAACAATGGCAAAGCGTTCGAGGTTCGTCATCGAAGTATCAGTGGATGGGCTAGCGAGATTTGGGGCAAACACTCTAATTTCCCTACAGTTGTCGACATGACAAACTTCCTTCAAGGAAATTACGGATCAAAGACTAAAGAGGATTTTGCTCAACAATGATCCTCTGATCGTCGTGGCTACCAAAATGATTCTGGGTTCCGGGCATTTGGAGAACAAGGAGTACGGAAGGGACAATTTGCATGTCTCCTCTCGTTTTCTGGCTTCCCTCCTGGATAATCATGTTGCCAAGGCTGAGGTGAAAGTGTTGCTTGAGAAGATGTTTAGGAAAGATTTGGTGGAGGGGATTGATGAGGTTCTGCGTGTAGTGGTAGAAGGTAAAGGTATTCCAAGACCCTGCAACTTGGAGCTTCTTCGGTGTTTGGACGAGGTTGTGAAGCTTTTTCTGTTTCTTCTGGACTTGAGTGGTCCAGCCCTCATGCAGCTCAGGATGATAGCAGCAGTGAAGGTGGAGTATCTGAAGAATTTTTTCGAGTTGATGGCGGTCGGTGGTGTTGATTGGGTAAAGGATTTTGAGGCCTTTGCAAGGGCCAATCATTTCATGTAAGTTTGGTTATGGGTGGTTTTTTTGGTCTATGTAGGGTTTTTTTTGTCTTTGATGAATTTCGGCTGGTGCCCTGTTAGCTGAATTAGCTTTTTAACAGCCATTTTGGTTTGCCTAGGTTATAGTCAGGTGTAGTAGTTGGGCTAAATGGGTTGGTTGTTTCCTACTTGTTGGCCTTGGTTGGCTGGTTTTTTGGATTGGTGGCTCTGTGTTTTGTTGGCTGAAAATACTTTTCCTGCATTGCAAACAGTTGTAGCTTTGATAATTTTAATATTAGTAAAATACTAAACTTGAGTATCAAAATATATATATATATATATACATAGTTTCTAAAAAATGCTCGAACTCGGCAATAACTCAGCAGACCCAAAAAATTTAAAAACTTGGGACTTGAAAAAATTCAGAGAAAAACTCAACAATAATTGGCAATTTTATTGACATTTTAAAATACAAATTTTTAAAAATATTCTTAAAAACACATATATTACTAATTGTGTAGAGCATATTGTTGATTTCCACCATATATAAATCAAAATCAAAGTTTAATAAATATCATAGACGAAAAATACATATCAACTTCAAGTTTCTATATCTTAATATAAATTTTATTTTTTTTAATAAAATAATAAATAAAATTATATTAAAATTTAAATATATTATAATAAATTTTAAAATATTGAAATATAAAAAAATTTCTTCAATTTTTAATTTAAACATATTAAATTTTACATTTAAATATATTAATAATTATATAAATTAAATTAAAATATTTAAAATAATAAATGTTAATATTAAAAAAACCAAAACATTTTAAAATTGAATGTATTAAATTTTATAAAAGACAAATAAAATGAAGACAAAACCTAAAAGGCTAAAACCAAAAAAAGAACTTAAAAAAAGAATGAAGGCAATGTGGAATAAAAATAAACAAATCAAACTAGTATGTGTTGTTTCCGGCTTCCTCTGACCTATAGAATTTGCATCGATTTTGTAGGGTGTATAATTATCAACCTGATACAATTTGTTGCTTCAACCTTCAAACAAACCCTATTTCAGATTGCTCACACAAAAACATCGACCTGATACAAACCCTAGATGTGACCCGAATGCATACTACGGTTTTTGGCAGGTGGAAAACAAACTGAAAACCCCTAAAAAAAAATCAAAACTGCTGTTTATAACTTTTTGTTGGCTTCTAGACGTGTTTTTGGTAGGTTAAGGGCAAAAAATCGCTGTTTTCCCCGCATTTTACAAGTAAACTCGCCGCACGTTTTTCCTTTACTCAGCGCTGAGTAATGTTGTGATTAACTCACTAGCCCTTTCCACCTACGATTACTCACAATTTTTCATTTGACATGCCGAGTTTTACAAGCTTGGTATTACTTACAAAGAAGTCACTTCAGACAGCATATTATTCACAATAAAATCAGGCACCTACTAATATTACCAACAAAGTTTAATTCATTCCCCCATTCATGGGGTAATCACCAAGAAGGTTGCTCCAAAGAACCAAATTTGGATAAAATCTTTTAGTCACCCATTGCTCTCAAGAATACAGCAAACTTGTGCTGACCTTCTTGCCAAATCTGGGATTGAACAGGTCTCTGCAATTATTAGCAATCATGTCAATGTCTCGGTGGCCCTAGGCCTACTTTCTATTTAGATAGACCCCCTTGATCCTGAATTTTTACCCCCTATTGTCAGGCGTTCAATTTTGGCAGTTTAAAATCATAGGCATCTGTTTAAGCAAATGCTAAAAGAAAAATAAGATTGAAGCAGGGGCTAGTATTCCACTCCTACATGGATACAGAATAATATAGGCACTCGCACATGTGAATGGATGGTAGCATTCTCAAGTTTTTATTACCTTGCTACTTGATTATTTTCTGAGTTTTATCTGTTTAGCAGCATGAGAACGATCTGCAACTTTGTCCAGTCTCCTTGAAGGTGCTTTGCTTGAACTTTGCAGTAATGGCTTCGAGGCATTCACCTGGATGTGTTTGTAATCCTTTCTACAAGGATTCAGACATGGACTTGGAGAGTACTTAGAAGTTAGAACGCCAGAAAAATTCTGACTTCAGCAAAACTTGGCAAGTCAAAAAACACTTAAATTTTCAAAATAAGCATTTTTTTAGAACATGAATTTATGCAAAACACAACTACAAAATGTATCAAATGAGTTTGGTGGGGGGCTAGGACCAACGCCCCCAGTGGGGTCCAGGGGTAGCACCCCTAGCAGTAGTCTGAGGGCAGCACACACCATTTTCATAATTTTTTAAAAGGGACCAATCAATGCTTACAAAGCCAAAAAAACAGAGTTTTTGGAATGTTTAACCCATGTTTTTTCCCACAATTTTGACATGTTGCTGGCACAACAAGTCAACTAGAGAAACATGCCAAGTTTTTGGCAAGTCTCGGCAAGTATTCAGCAAGGTTTTTCCAAGTACTTGGCAAGTGAACCTTGAGAGTACTCGCAGAGCAAAAATCTCATGAGTACTCGACAACTCACTGAGTTTGCAAACTATGCTTTCTACCACTGGCTGGTTTCTGACAGTTAGCAATATTTTTTCTTTTTCTGATGCAGAGACATTGAAGTTGGTGAAATCTGTTCAGGGGTCCTGCTGGGGTTTATAACTCCAGCAATTTGGTTCCTGTACTTCAAATGCCACGGACATCATGCATTATCTAGAGGATTTGGTGCTGCTCAAATCAGCTAGGGATTGGATTTCATGTAGAAGACTGCTCCTCTGTCTCCTGATGATGTAGTGCAACAGAGGCTACCGGTGCTCAGGCATCCCAATTGCAGGATTTGCAGGGCAACTTTGGGGCTCCAGCGTTCCACAAAAGAAGATCTTGGCAGTTTTTAAGCAACATGAAAATCTGACAAATACTTTTCAAATCTGGATTTGGTGATCAAGCATCTTGTTGTCACTCACCAAGAGCAGAAAATTAGAGCTTTCATTCCTGTTTACCCTATTCTCTTCTGTAGATGGCATTCTGATTCACTCCACAAAGACTCCGAGGAGCTTCAAGGTTACTGAGGGGCAGGGATCTGGTTACATTATATCAATTCTTAATGATAGCCCACTGGTGCTGTTGACAGAGCCTGAGCTACTAAAAGTGTGTGTAGCAGGGATTCCAGCAAATGGCCAAGGTGGGGAAGAACCCTTGGTTGGGTCTGGGTCGTGCCAACAAAGACCCTACATTTATTGATCGAAGATTTTTGTTTAATCTGGTCAGAGGCTTCGGCCACTTCTTTTTTTCTCATCATTTTCCTGTTGAACAGACTTGACTATCTTGGATTTAAGCTTCTTGAATGAAGCAATGTTTCTGTTCTGGTGTATATGGTAATATTTGATTTGCATATTGTGTATTTTTGGTTTCTCTATGGGCAAAGGACCAAAAGAACCCTCACTTATCTATTAGAAAACACAAAGGATAATTAATTACTATAATAGCTTGATTTAAAATTAAAAAATATGGTTTTCCTACAGATACATCTCATAAAATTGGAGAAATACAAAGAAGATTAGCATGGCCCCTACAGAAGGATGACATGCATAAATTGAGAAATGGTCCAAAATAAAAAGATATTTATTTGTGAACAAATCACTTAAGACAGCATATTATTAACAACAAAATCAGTTACCTCATAGTATTCGTAACAAACGTCAATTAATTACTCTAGTAGCTTGCATAAAAGATTACTATTCTGGATTTCCTAGTCAATTTATTAAAATTTAATATGCACAAACAATCCTTGATCCCTATTATAAAATTTCTTGAACTAAAAATAACTCAAGTCAATCATTTGATCTTTGCATGCTAGCCAATTGATCAACCTTTTCATGCTAATCAATTGACATGTGCTCAATCTACAACTTCTTCAAAAGTTTAGTTAACTTTATTCTTTGTTCTTTTTAATAAAATTTGAATCTCTCTTCGGTCCTTAGATGCTTACCAATATTTTCAAACCTCAAAGTAAAATTAATCCATAAGCCAATAAGCTGTATATAAAAGTTGGCTTGCTTTAAGCAAGCACTCTTTTGGCTACAAAACAAAATGGAAGATCATAAAAGTAATTCTTACATCACCACAAACTTTCACAATCTCATGTTTGCCTAAACACCTTTAAACCCCCCTAAAGTAATACAAATCCTACCCTAGTAGGATACATACTGCAGGATTTGAAAATATATAGAATTGCCCGCCTTGCTCACCCTATATGAGACAGCTCACTCCCAAGGCATTAATCCTTGCACCACATAGTACTTCATAACATCTTGATATCCTCTGCCCATCACATTAATTTCTAAAGAACCAATGAATAAACTTTGAATGATTAAATCTATAATATTTTTTTAAGCATGCTATATTTTGATGCCAAAAGAAGTATGATGATGCTAAAACCAATATTTATTAATAGCCTCTTAATCCAATTTCATATCCTAAAACCTGCAGTCGAATGCATATTGAAACATATAATTCCACATGATAAAACTAAGAAAACTACATTAACAGGAGTTATTTTGAAAGTGATCCAAAAGAGTTAAAAATCAGTGAACCACGGGGACGCGTTTCCCCCCAAAATATGACCCGTTTCGGAAACGGGGACGTCCCGGGGACGGGGGGACGAGTACTTGGCGTCCCCCGCCGTCCCGCCACCGCCACCAAAGCGCCGCCGGAGACGGGGAGACGGGGAGACGTCTCCAAGTTTCCTTAGGAGACGTCTCCAAGTCTCCAAGTCTCCTTGGGAGACGCCCAGGAGTTTCCTGGGAGACTAGGAGACGCCCAGGAGTTTCTTGGGAGACGCCCAGGAGTTTCCTGGGAGACTAGGAGATGTGTTCCATGAAGGTTTGTCTGGCTTTGATGGTCTTAATTTGGGTTTTATTGTTAATGCAAAATGATGTACACCATGAAGGTTTGTGTGGGTTTGGAGGTCTTAATTTGGGCTTGGCGGCGGGGGCTCCGCCCCTCGACCCCGCCCTGTATCGCGACAGGGAGCGCGCCCAGGGCGCTGCCCCGGGACCCTGCGAGGGGCGCTGCCCCTCGACCCCGCTGGGGGCGCTGCCCCCAGACCCCACTGGGGGCGCTGCCCCTTGACCCCGCTGGGGGCGTTGCCCCCAGACCCCCGCAAGGGGCACTGCCCCTTGACCCCACTAAGGGCGCTAACCCTCAAACCCATTAGGGGCATTGCCCACAAACTCCCATTGAATTCATTTGATTTTCTAGGTACTCTCCACTAGTTACCTTCAATTTTACAAAAACAATTTCATTTGTCAAATTTTATTTAGCAATTAGCATTCAAGATATCTTCGTATTTAGATTTAGTATTTCAAATTTTGCTATGTTATAATTTTACTAATTAGTAATTTGAGTAATTTCCTATCGTTTCATTTGAAATGTAATTCTTATATTGTTATACTGTTATACATCCTTTCAAAACTAGTTTTTCAAGTACTATAAGTATATTTATAACTATATCAGCACCACCACCCCACCACCCCGCCGCCGCCGTCCCCCCGCCGTCCCCAAACTTAGGCCCTTTGTCCCCCCGTCTCCGAAACTCGTTTCCCCGTCCCCCCGTTTCCCCATCCCCCAGGCCCGTGGAACACTGTTAAAAATGCCAAAGCCTAAAAGATACTTGGGCCCAATTTCAAGTTTCACCAGAACAAAAGAAAGCAATTAAACAAATCAATTGTGGGATAAAAACTCTCAAAAAGATAACTTCAGACAATGAAGTTGTGAATGACAAGTATGAGCCTCAAACAGAGAAAATATAATTATGATTCAAACCATCAAGCCTCATTTATGAAGAAAATGAAGAATTTACCCTGAGAAACTGCCTTGTTTGCTCCTTTAGAATCCCCTTTACTTGTTCCCTTCAAGTCTCCCTTTCCGGTTTTACCCTTCTGTGGAGGTTTGGCAAGCGACACCTTAACTTTCACCTAAACAAAACCAGTAAACAACAGAGGTAAGTGTAATTGCATTGACCTACAGCTACTTCTTTAAAATGTTTGGTATCATGATTAAAAATCTCAACCTTTGAATCTCCATCTGTTAGTTCATCAGCCTTGCTGAGCGTCTCAATGCATGCAACTGCAGCTTCTCGAGTTGTGTAGTTTATAAATCCAAAATCTTTTCTCTTAGCAGATTGCATATTGCGTGCCAGAACAACCTTTTCTATCTCGCCAAATTTGCTAAATTGTTCCTTAACTTGTTCTTCATTCCATGTTGAGGGCAATCCATCTACAAAGACAGACTTCACCTGCAAGGGCATGAAATTGCACTTTTAAACAGCACAAATGAGTGGCTAAATACAAATCAAAATAGAGCACTATGCTAACGCAGACAATAAAGAATAAATACAAAAGTACAATTAAGCATGCAATACAAATCTGTCCCTGAAAGATTAGGCAAAACTTCTACTGGTACAACATAGTATTGGAAAAAACCATAAGAGCCAATGTCAAACCAAATATCAAAATGACTATAAAGGAGAGTCAATACAGAAAACAAAACAAAAAAAAGGAACAGCTCTACTATAATAAAACTAACAGAAAATAAGATTCAAGTCATACCTGTGACATCACATCTTCATCTGGCTCATTCAAAGGTTGAGCCCATGCAACCTTGACAGTTCTATCCACCCCAAAAACATTCTTCTTTTGGAGCGCTCTAAATGCAATTTGAGCATCTTTGTAAGTCTCTAATTCTAAAAATGCAAAGCCACGATTAAGTTCTGAGTTATGAGGATCTTCAATAACAGATACATTTTCAATATTTTCTATTCCAGCTTCTTTCAACTTGTTTACAACCTGCAAAAACAGATCCAAATGTTCACAAACCTGTGTATTATATTCATATTGCTACGAAGATGAATTAAACTTCATGATGAAACATAAGCAACTCAAAATATACATAAATTGCATATAGATCATCAACTCATAACATAGACATATATCTGAGATCATGAAACTAAAGATAAATTTATAAGAAGCAAAAAAATGCTTAGAATAACATCTTAAAATTTCCTCACACAATCTCAGCTTCAAATTGTCCAATAACAATTGTAATGTTCTTTAACAGCCTAGTAGCAACAACACCAACCTTTGATACCTTTACAATCTCTTAACTACTACCATTAAACTGATCTATTATACTTACATCATCTTTCTTCCAGTTTTTGTCAATGTTGCCGAGGAATATGGTGTCATTCTCCTCAAGAGGCACTACTCCACACTTCTTGCCTCGAATCTGTAAGAATTGATCAAACATTCAGCTAAGAATTTTTCTCTTCTGATAAACCTTGGTGATAATTGATCAGATAATTATCAAAACAAAAGCTAGTTAACATCATTTGTCTAACTATAATGCAAAACCCAAGGTACAAACAAATCGATTGTAACCCTCTCTAACATGACAAAAGTTGATGTCAGAACTAAAAAGAGCTCTTTTTAGAAGAGATCAAACTGCAATGAACATTATTATTTCTATTCATCTTCTGAAATCATCAATTTACAGTATTTTCTCTCTGGGCATTTCAATCTAATTAATTTGACATCAACATCAAGTTTAACAAAAACTGGAAGAAGCAATCTAACATTCAGCAAAGAATTTATCTCTTTGGTTACAACGAAGTAATGCCATATGCATCTGATAGACCTTGGTGATAATTTATTAGAGAATTATCCGACCAAAAGCTAGTTGACATCATCTGCCTAACTCTAATGTAAAGGCCAAGGTACAAACAAATTGATCTAAAACATATCTAAGTTGACAAAAACTGATGTCAGAACTAGGAAAGAGCTGTTTCTAGAAGATATCAAACTGCAATGAACATTATTATTTCTATCCAGCTTCTGAAATCGTCAATTTACAATATTTTCTCTGTGGATCATTTCAATCTAATTAATTTGACATCAACATAAAGTTAATTTTCAAGAATCTATATATGGCAATTAGCACATTCTTACAATAATATCCACAAAGTTTTCCTACAAATGTATTTAAACTTATCAAATTCACCAAACTGTACCAATATATATAATTGTGATAAAGTTAAATTCCAAGATTTTCCGCAAAATTATCCTAAGCCCTAGAATACACATATTTTGCACTTTTTTCAGCTGTCAATGCTTGCCTTTCATTCCATAGTTACAAAAATCTCACATTCCTTAATGATAACCCTGGCCTCAATGTTTCCACGATATTCATCCTTTTTGTAAGTTGCATCACATTCCCTCATCATTTTCTTTATACAAAGCATGCATGTCTGTTGGTTTTAAAAAACTCCATTTAGCTAAAATTTCACCTAAACTCCTTGCCATTTCTACAAACTCTTTAGGGCAAATTGTTATCCATGAATGAACAAATTTACCACTTTGAGAAAACTTATGTGCATAGAATAAAATCTGACGCATAGGAATATGTCATACATAACTTAAAAAGGACAACCACAGAAAAAGAGCCCACATTATAGAGTGAACAAAAACAAGTGCTATGTGAATTCAAATAAAGTCACATTGCAGCCAAATGAAGTATTAATATCAAACAATCAAAAAAGCAACAAGCAACAAGAGCCACAATGCACATAAACTCCTCTATACGGCATAGCACCACATAGTACAAATGGAGGCTAAACTAGAACCTAAGAATTACAAAGCCACCTTCCAGTTTGCATAAACAAATGAATTCAATGGAAGTTTTAGGGCAATTCCCCCAACGGGGTTGAGGGGCAACACCCATCACGGGAGCCTAGGGGCATAAGACCTCCAAAACCACACAAACCTTCATGGCACGCATCATTTTGCATTCACAATAAGACCCAAATTAAGACCATCAAAGCCACACAAACCTTCATGGCGCACATCATTTTTAGTGTTTAGGGGGCAAATGACACTTTTTAGAGTAAAAACAAGTCAAAAAAAAAAACTTGAAAAAGAAAAAATTCGCCTGTTTTCCACAGAATCCACCCAAATTCTTCTTGGGTTCAACAGGACCAACCCACTGTGGGCCTGACCCTGTCCGAACCGAAGAGGAACCATATCTAGACCCCAAACCCAAAATAAGAACATCAAAGCCACACAAACCTTCATGGCGCACATCATTTTTAGTGTTTAGGGGGCAAATGACACTTTTTAGAGTAAAAACAAGTCCAAAAAAAAGAAATTGAAAGAGGAAAAATTCGCCTGTTTTCCACAGAATCCACCCAAATTCTTCTTGGGTTCAACAGGACCAACCCACTGTGGGCCTGACCCTGTCCGAACCGAAGAGGAACCATATCTAGACCCCAAACCAGGACCCAGGAACTTGTGACAGCGAACCAGTAACTTTAGCAAACGAACTCAGCTAGCAGTAAAAACATAATAACTGAATTTCATGAGTATTTTTTCATGTTCTATGGGTTTGTTTTTGGGTGTCAAATGAAATTACAACAGGTTTGCGGTGAGTGCTGAGACCAACTGATGGGTAGCAGTGTCACAATAGACAGGGTTACAGCAGATCGCAGGCCTGGTTTGAAGATTTATTTGCAGGTATACCGATACTGGCTGTGTGTAATTTCTTTATAGACATCTTGCTCAAATGTATTCCTTCAGCACTCCCAACACTGATGTCACAGTTTAGCACAGTGTGTGAGCAGATTGTTCAAAAATTAAACTTGAACGCATCATAATTTCTTTGTTTTAGTTTCTCTAAAACAGTTTAAGTTAAATCATTTCTAGCTAATGTAATGACACATAAAAGATAGTTCCCTTTTTGCATGGAAACTAGCCAGATTTCCTCAATATTTTTTTGCTCACTTAGGGTGGTGAGAACCTAGTGACAATTTTCTAAGCTTTTTGTAATTTTTACTTATATTCAATCTTGAATATGTAGTCAGTATAATTTGAAATTTTTATTTATATTGAAACACAAGTTATACACTTGAATATATCATTTTTTTGTTATATTCAAACTTCAATATGTTTTCAGTACAATTTGTTTGTTTTATTTAACTTGAAATACTTGAAAATATTTTTTTATTTATTTATATTGAAAAAAAATTAATATATTTTCTAAGCTACTGGGTTCGCCTATATAGGCTTGTGTATGGTTCTGATCTGGTTCAGGTTTGGGACAGCCCCAGGTTCACTCATGTTCCAGCCCAAAATCCCAAATAAGGGTTTCCGTGTATCTGCAATATAAAATACAAGATTTGAATGTAACAAAAACGAGACTCACTTAGGGTGTGCCAAAGAATCTCTGCAATATGTTCTGTCTGAAATGAAAAATCAAATGAAAGGAAAAAAATTGAATGTATTTAACTTAAATAAAGTCCACTGAATTTTATTCCCCCTGATATATCTGCAATGTAGCTGAAATCCTGACACTGCTGCACAAAACCTCCCGCAACTAAAAGGCAGGTATGGAAGTTTACATTGGATTTTATTATGCAAAGAGGAACTTAAGTTATTCACCAATACAGATATCGGAGCGGAGAGTTAACAAAAAAACCAATCCTAAACTTCTATAAATTATAATCTGTGAATGTTTATATAGTATTATACCTAATTGTAAATGTCCACACATTATGACTTTTATATGTTTATATATTATTAAACATATAGAATATCAAAATTATATATAATATAAAATATATTTTATTTATAGATTATAAATTATTAATTTATTTATATATTTATAGATTTCAATTGTTATACATTATCATTAATGTCGTACTAAATATTATATAGTATATTTATATAAATATTAAATATTAGACTATAACATTATAAAATTATATTTACTATTTCTATATTTTTAATATAATATTATATTATAGTGTGCGGCAGGGCAGGCGCCCCTCCACGCTAGCAAAGGGGATGTGGCAGTCTAGGCCACGGTGTCTGGTGAGCTAGGATAGGAGGATGACGTGGGAGAGCTATCATGACAAGGAGTTAGGAGGTAGAGCGCATTTTGCCTGAAGGATTTAGTCCTTTCAGCAAGGTTTCGGCACGTTTGGAGGTGCTCCATTTGTGGAGGGTGACGGCTGCTCAGTACTTGGCATTAATACAATTGTGGGTTGGCTTTAAGGCTGATCAAGGCTTAATTTCATTATCAATTTTAGTTTCCTTATGGCTGTGGATGGTGATTTTCTTCTATCTGTCTAGGAGTGGTTTGTGCTTGGGCGTCGATGGCCAAGCGCTCAAGGTTTGTATTAGAGGTTTCGGTGGATGGGTTGGCAAAATTTGGGGCGGATACCCTAATTTCCTTGAAGTCGTCGGCGTGGGAAACCTCTTTCAAGGAAATTACGGATCAACGAATGAAGAGGATTTTACTCAATAATGATCCTCTAATAGTCGTGGCGACCAAAATGATTTTGGGTTTTGGGCATTTGGAGAATAAGGAGTACGGTAGGGATAATTTGCATGTCTCCTCTCGTTTTTTGGCTTCCCTCTTGGATAACCAAGTTGCCAAGGCTGAGGCGAAATTGCTGCTTGAGAAGATGTTTAGGGAAGATTTGGTGGAAGGGGTTGATGAGGTTTTGCCACTCTGTGTGCTATGGTTGATGGAAGAGGTATTTCGCATCCCTACAATCTGGAGTTCCTTTGGTGTTCGGATGAAGCTGTGAAGCTATATCCGTTTCTTCTCGACTTGAGTGGACCGGCCCTCATGAAGCATAGGATGATAGCAACGGTGGCGGTGGAGAATCCTAAAGAAGTTCTTCGGGTTGATGGTGGTTGGGGGTGTGGAATGGGTCAAAGATTTTTGAGGTCTTCGCAAGGGCCAATCGTTTCATGTAAGTCTAGTTTTGGGTAGTGCCTAGGTGTCATAGGTTTGGTTTTTTTTGGGTATTAGAAGCTTTTGGGTGGTGCTCTATTAGTGGAGTTGGCCCTTTGATGGCTATTTTGGTTTACTATGGCTTTAGTCGAGTGTTTGGTTGTTCTGGTTGGGTGGGTTTCCCTCTTGGTGGTCTTTTTCTAGCCGGTTTTTTGACATGGTGGCTTGGGTTGTTGATGGTGGCTATATTTACCTGCGTTGCAAACGGTTGTAGACTGGACTTTTATATTATATTAATAAAATAGTATACTTGCGTATCAAAAAAAAATATAACATTATATTATAAAACTGTATCTATATATAATATTAATGTAGCATATATGTTATATAAATATTAAATAATAATATAACAAAAGTATATTTATTATATATTAGAAAATATTTTATATTTATATATTTTTAATATAATTATATATTATAAAACTATCTATCTATCCAATACCCGTACCCACCCAAGGGGGAAAAAATTGCCATACAAGGCATACCCATATTGCATACATGTACCCATCCCTCTACAAGGCAACTTAATATATTTTGAATATAATATAAGTTATTACTGAGTATGTTTTATTTATATTGAACCTCCATCTTGTTAATATAAAATTATAAAATGAATTCATTTTTTGGTCTATATGTGGAGCAAATCAGTAATATATTCCCTAAATTTAGTAATTTGCATGTTTTTTAAGAATAGTTTTACAAGACCTTCATGAAATGGATGCCAACGGTTGACTGGGAGCGTTGGCCGAAGGTAGGGTTTTTGCGGCTCTGTCCTTGGGGAAGTTGAATCAGGGCAGATTGAGTGGCTTGAGGATCAGCAGAGGAAGTAGTGAAAAGCCCTTTGGCCAAGGCAATGGACTGGTTGATACTGAGATCTCCTTAAACAAGAACGGTGATGTAGGTAGGCTACAGGGCGGCGTTCGGGGGTTGGGTAACATCCAGAGGAATGGGGAGGCAGACCCCCATTTGGTTGGCGGTGTAGGTTCAGCAAAAGACTCGCAGACTCAAGGAAATGAGGGAAAACAAATAAGGCCCTCTCAAGCGTCAAAACAATCTTCCAAAGCAACGACAGGCAGGGGAGGAGAAACAGTTCATTCCTCACCTAAATCCATCACTATGGAACTAGATGAGGAGTTGGATAAAGAAGCATCTTTCAATGAAGAAGTCTTCTCTTGATTGGGGTTGATCAGGAGATTTAGGGGTTTTTGGCCCAGCCTGAATGATATACATCAGTGGATTTCCAGCCACTGGATCCCTGTTCTGGAGGGATATGTTCAAATCTATCCCATGGCAAAAGGTTTTTTTATTGTTGTTTTTGAAAAGGAGCAAGATAGAAATAGGATTTTATGCAAATACCATTGGGATTGGGAAGATAAATATGCCTTAATGTTAAAACCATGGCACCCAACTTTTCACCCAGCTACTGGAAAGTTTGAGAGGGCTCCCCTTTGGGTAAGGCTTCCTAACTTCCCTCTACATCTTTGGTTTGATTCATGCTTGGAAGTTGTAGGGAACTCCCTAGGAACCTTTTTAATGATGGATGAGGCCTCTTCAAATCTGCTACACTCGACCTATGCCCAAATTTTGGTAGAGATGGATGTAACTAAGGTGCCTCCGGAGGAAATTCAGATAAAAACTTCAAAGAACTTCCCTCTACATCTTTGGTTTGATTCATGCTTGGAAGTTGTAGGGAACTCCCTAGGAACCTTTTTAATGATAGATGAGGCCTCTTCAAATCTGCTGCACTCGACCTATGCCCGAATTTTGGCAGAGATGGATGTAACTAAGGTGCCTCCAGAGGAAATTCGGATAAAAACTTCAAAGGGACATTGGGTGCAGCCCCTAGATTATGAAGGGGTACCCTTTAGATGCAGAGTCTGCCACAGGACTGGACATGTGGCCGCCCAATGTGTTAAAAAGCGATCAAATAAATTTGCCTCTTGGTTGAAAGATGTAGCTCTTCATCACTACACAGTGGAGAAACAGGAGTGTTCACAGTTGAAAGGCAGCGACAAGGAAGGATGAATTCCTGAGTCTCTGAATCAAGATGGGCAGTTACCGTTGAATCAAGTTAGAGAGGAGGATCAGCAACAACCAGTTGTGGTCTCATCACAGGAAGGGAGCCCGGTAGGGATCATTGAAGTTGTTGATGTGAATGGAAGTGAAAAAGAGTTGAGCTCCAAAAATGGGACCGTTACACCAGATTGTCAAGAGAAGAAGGGTGTGGTAAGGTCACAAGAGAAAGATGCTAGCAAATGGAAGGCAGAAGATTAGAGCCGACAAGCAGTCTACATGGGGATTGATGCCTGTAATAGTCGGTGTGTTAATTCTTTGGACTGGCAGAAGGAGGCTTCTAGAGTAGAGGACAGTTGGCAAATAGTCAAGGGGAAGAAAGTTAAGAAGGAAGAGAAGAAAGCCTTCGAAATGGTCCTCCGATCGCAAACTAAAATAAGACCAAATAATGTTTCAAAGGCTTGACTTGTTAGTAGGTTTTGCAGGGGTTGTTGGCTTAAAGTCTGTGTCTCTGATGTTGGAAAGCTCCATGAATAATCTTCAAATTGTTTGTTGTAAATTTAAGGAATAGTATCGATGGTATTTTAGGAATGACTAGAGCCTAGAAGGGTTCTTAACTGATGTTGTAATGAGTATAGCGTTGTAATCTGTTTCTTAATTAATAAAATCAACTTTGTTACCGACCAAAAAAGAAGAATAGTTTTACAAATTTATCTATTTTTAAATGTTTGCAAAATTTGTCAAGTATTTCCAAAAGTACTAAGTTCTTAAAAAATTTGGATCAGCTAAGTTATTGCAGAGTCCTAGTTTTACAACTATGCCCCCAATGATGGTGTTGTAAAAAGGAAAACTGAGTATTGGTACTAGACTCCCAAATTGGATTGGCCAAAACTAAATATGCAAAATCTCTTCTAGTAACAACCTATTAGGGAAGGACCACCACTAACCTAGAACAAGCTCTTGCCATTAGAAGCTTTATATTATAGCATCTCATTCTCAAATAAAAAACCAAGGATTTCAAGAGAACCCAAGTCTCATACTCTACCCAGCATCCTTACTTCTAATCGTTCATTGAATGAATTGCACATCAAACAGATTTTTTACAACAATAAGAAATTCCTTAGGTTGTTTGATGAGTATATCCAGTTTGTTTTGCCCTTCAAAAGGCTAATCAAGTGGCAAATCTTACCTAAACTCCAATTTCTATTGATCTAGGAGTGGAATGGAGAGCAAACCTTCAATGATGATAAGAAGGGTCCAATTTAAATATAAAAATGAGTCCCATACCCCTTAAAAATTTGAAGCCCTTTAATCAATTGTTCCTCTTGTCATTACATCATAGCGTGCACGATAGACATCCACTATCATCTTTCCTTCTCTCTTACCTCATGTCCCCATGCGGCTGCTTAACTCCATTTTCTGCTTAAATTTAAGCAACAGGAGTGTTCCCATGCATAAATTTTATTGTTGAGAAAGGATAATTTGGAATCTTTTCCTATTTTAAAGAAGCAGCTACTGTTTAGGAATTGAAAATAAGCTGTGGGAAAAAAAGGTGGGGCTGGAAATAAGCAACAACTGCATATTGTTAAAAATCCAGGTGGCTCCACAAATTTCTTTCCCTCTTTTTTAAAATTTGCTTTCCTTTTTCTTTTTCTTTGTACAAATTATTATTAATACTGTGAATACAAATTTAAATTGGCTGCTAAAAAATAAGCAGAAAAATTAAGCATTTGTGGGGCCATCAGCTCCACAAATAACTCCTAAATAAGTTGAGCTGCTAGGCAAAATAAGCTAAGCAGCCTCATGGGGACATGAGGTTAGTGTCATGTCCCCTTTTTTAAAATAGTGCCATGGAGAAGACCTCTAGTCTACTTCCATTTCCGCAAGGGAAATAAATTGACAATTTTTAATTTAAGGTGCAATTCAAAACAAAATTATTAAAATTAAAAAGTGTTTTTTGAACACATCAAAATAAAAAAGTTTTTTAAAATACTAAAAACAAAATAAAAAATATATATTTTTAAATACTAATTGGAGGGAAATTTAATCGAGGTCTCAAATTGGAAATGTATTAAAAGAGGATGCCTAGCCTCATTCTACATATTGATTTCGTTTTGACATTTTTCATTGTGAGCTTTGACATTTGAGTTTTGGCATCCAAGGACGAAAAGCTTTGGTTTGTTTGGGATTTGAGAGGATGAAATCCCTCCTGGATTCCACATTTTAGATCAAGGACGAAAACCCTTATTTCCCATTTTGAATGATTCCAATCGAGAATCACAAATGTACTGATTCATTTAGGATTTAAAAATTATTTTTTTGAATTTGCATGTCAGTGCTACAATGTCGCTACAGTGATTTGTTGAAGATTTCATCCTTTGGAGGGTTATATGTTGCTACTACAATGCCGCTACAGTGTTGCCCGTCATATTTGAGGGTTTCTCCATTGGTTTTCAGGACTATGGAGAGTTATTGTGCATCAAAAAGTGTTAGAAACTTAGATCTGAACTGTTTATGCCATTTCCAGTCAACCCTAGTTGAGCACTACCTTTTGGAGAAGTAGAATTAATAAATCACAGCCTTGAGATCATTTAATTAGTTGCTAGCTTACATCATTCCAAGCTACCAACAATCATCCTCGGTGTTACATCAGTCATATAAAGTGTCATTCCAATCATAAGAATGCTATACCAGTCATATAAGGCTATGCTCTAACATTCTGGAAGGTTACATCAGTCATATAAAGTGTTGTACCAGTCATCAAAATGTTATACCAGCCATATAAGGTGCTGCTCCAGCATTCTGGAAGGTTACATCAATCATATAAGATGTTGTACCAGTCATCAGAAGGTTATTCCAGTCATATAAAGTGTTGTTCTAACATTCTGGAAAGATATATCAGTCATGTAAGGTGTTGTATCAGTCATCAAAAGATTATACCAGTCATATAAGGTGTTGGTCCAGCATTCTGGAAGGTTATATCAGCCATATAAGGTGCATATCATTTTTCGGCTAAGTAGCCGGTTCAGGTTCGGGTTCGGGTTCGCGGGTTCGGCAAAATTTTTTGGGGGGTGGGTTCGGTTCGTCTTGGGTTGGTTCGTACAAATTACAAAAACATATAAAAATATATATATATATGCAGCCTAGAAGCATGAATTAGGATTAGAATATCACATAACTGATAACATCATATAAACAACAAAACCACCATAAACTTGAATGTCATTTAAAACAAGCATGATAAATATTCATTGTTCAAACTTCCAAGTTCAATATTACAACACTTTTAAAGTTTTAATCATCATATGGATTCTCTAAATCATCCATATCAATGTCAACATTGACATTAGATGAAGTAGGAAGACTAGATGAATCACAAGTAGTGCCAATGGCACCATCACTAGCACTACTATTGTGCCCATGCTTCTGTTGGATATCCGAATCCTCATATGCAATATGTTGGGAACTGCAAGCATCCAAGTCAGTATCCTCTGGCACTATATCCCACAACTTCGTCTCCCCTTCCTTGTAGTTAGGTTGTTTGTGTGAAAGGAGACGCAAGTTGGAATGCACATATACTAAGTTCTCCACTTTTTTTGACAACAATTTATTGCGCTTTACTGAGTGGATGAAAGAATATATGCTCCAATTCCTCTCAGATGTGGATGAACTAGCAACCTATGAAGACAAAGTAAACAATTAAAAAATTATAAATGGAATTATGAAACTTTTAAAACTAAAATATGAAAATTTATTGAACTTACTTGTGATAAAATTTTGATTGCAAGGGGCTGCAAATTTTGAAAGTATTGTCCATGGAAGTACCACCAAGAATGAGCATCCTTTAAGAACCTATCACGGGAGGCATCAACATCTAGATGATTTGAGTGCACAAAATCAGTGAACTCATCCGTGACTACACTTCGCAAATCTCGATCAGGGAAGAGTCTCACAAATGTTGCCTTGTACCCTTCAGCCACTTCTAAATCTCTATATGGAGGAAGCCTTCCTGGTTGTGAAAGAACCTGAGAGCTGTAGTATTTTGGAGTCAATGCAAATGCAAGAAGGTGTAATGGAGTTGTCATTTTGTTCCATCTTTCTTCAACAATTGTATGCACTTGTTTGAAGAAAGTCTCTTCAGGGTCTTGCTCTCTTGCATTTATGGTGCACTTGATCTTCTCAAGCATTGAGTCTATAACATCATATATTTGTCCAATGCATGGCTTGTCCATGTCAATATAGTGAATCATACTCAAAATGGGCTCGGTGAAGCTAAGGAGATACTCCACACGATCCCACCATGAGTCATCTAATATCATGCTCCTAATTCTTGTTGCTCTTTCAGTGCTGCTTTGCCTCCATATAGACCAATTGGTACTAATCACCATGCTAGAAAGTGTTTGCCTAACTTTCACAAGTCATCTCAAGACGATTGTATTAGAGGCAAAGCGGGTTTCTACAACCTATTGCAAATTAAAAAATAATAATTAAAATTTAAAAATAAACTTTAAAGAATTATTTAAATTAGATTGCACAATCAAATTATGAAAATCAGAAAATGACAAATATAAATATTACTTCTCTTACCTTTCAATAGCTCCAATTTTGAAAATGTTCTAAAGATCCCTTGAGACAAGTGGTGGTTGGTGACGAACATCTGAATGTCCTCAGCCTCAGTAGACAATTGTTTGATCCATTCAATTTTATTCCCAATCTTTTGCAGCATAAGATTGAGTGAATGGACTGCACAAGGTGTCCAAAAGATATGTGAATATCTTTCCTCAACCAACAACCTTGTAGCTCTACAATTCTTCGCGTTGTCCGTTACAACTTGAACAATGTTGCAAGCTCCCACTTGCTCAATGGCTGCAATAAGAATATTAGCAATAAATTGCCCATCTTTTACTTGCCCCTCACAATCCACGGCTTTCAAAAACATTGACCCTTTAGGGGACACCGCTATGACATTGATCAAAGGCCGATTTTTTGAGTCCTTCCAACCATCTGAAACAATGGACACACCTGTCTCAACTCATGAATCTCTTATAGGCTTCAATGAATCTTCAACCAACTCAACCTCCTTTTCCAATAAAGTGCTACGCACCTTCTCATAACCCGGGCCCTTGTACCCTTTTGGAGCTTCATTAACCGCTCTCAACATCTCTTTCCAATATGGAGAACGAGCAACATTAAAAGATAATCCATTGGCATATATGCATCTTGCTACACATTGGTCGGCAAGGGCTCTACTCCATTTTGAAATGCAACTTCCAAAGGTCCCTTTGCTCTCTTGTTTGCAAAAGGTTGTGCACTTTGAGCTTGAAGATTCGGAATGGCCATAAATGGGTGGTCTTCTACCACAATATTGGGATTGGGATTAGATGGGGGCTGCATTCCCTTTGATTTTTTTTTTAACAAAGGGTGATTTCCTTTTTGGGCTTCCCGTTGATCTGCTGCTTCTTGCTCCATAATGTATTTTGCGACTGTATCAGGTGGAATAGGTTCATCTTTCTTTCCAGGGCAAGGTGAGATGCCTTTTCCACTTATGCCACACAAATGTGCTTTCACCCTATGGTATGAACTAGAATATTGAACATCACACCCACTGCATTTCCAAACATAACCACCACCACCTGGAAGCTGTCTTATCATTTCAACATACTGCCATAGAGGAGAATTTGCACTTGTTTTGAACTTTGGGTTTGGTTTAGCTATGGAGCCAGAGGTAGAACCCATTGACATTGTGATTCCTATGGCAATTTGTTTTGCAAACAACACATTCAAAATTTGAATGAAAACAAAATATAATAATTTTTAAAAAATTAAAACCTAGCTCTTTTGAATCTTGCACAATGTATACATTCATAGAAGAACAGAAAAAAAAAGAAGCAAAACAAAGTTTTTGTTTGTAAAACAAAAAAAAGAATGAAAAATGAGAAAAATGAGAAAAAAATGAGAAAAACTTACCTCTTTGCAAAAATAATCTTCAACAATCTTTGTGGCAGCCAATGAACACTTGCAAATCTGTAGGAATGGCAATGCAATCGTTTGTAGAAGCTTCAACAATCAATATTCAACTCCTTTTGTCAATCCAACAAGTTAAAATAAGAACTCAGCCTCGTGGAATGAAAATGCTTGTTTGCAAAACAAATGAATGAAAATGAGGTAGTTTAGGTGTTTAATTTGTTTTAGAGGTCACTTTTAGGGTTCCCATGGGTGTGGGTCAAAGTCAAAGTGAAGGAAATATTAAAAAAATACAGAAAAAAACTCTTTTTGGCCACCCAGACACGTGGGTTCTCCTTGGGTTCGCTTTGGGTTTGCCCGGGTTCTCCCAGGTTCTTCACCAGCGAACCAAGCCTCAAATGCAAGGACCCTGGTCGAACCCACAAAGGGACCAGACCAGGACCCGAACCCAGTGCGAACCCAGACCAGGACCCGAACTCATTGCGAACCCGGACCAGGACCGAGCCCAAAACCAGCTAACCGGCTACAATAATTTTTCGGCATGCATCAGCATTAAGTCATCATTTTCCATTTTGCAATTGAATAAGATCAATGTTGCTGCTGCTGTCATGTTGATTTAATCAGATCTGGTTGTGATTTAAAGCTACCAAGGTTATCTTGTGTAGTTTCCAACCTGGTAGAAGGTAATCAGCATTTATATTACAAATTTTAGTTGGTGTTCCAAAGCAGGTGTTCTAGAAAAATCAGAAAAATACAACAACAAAAAAATAAAAAAAATTATAAAAAGGGGACATTTCACTTAGTGTTAGGACGATTATAGCAAATCAAATTTCCTTCCTTCAAGTATTTCTGTGCAGTACCTCCACTTAAACTGGTACAGTTTTGTGAGAGTCGACAGCATTATTTTCAGACATTATGCTTCCTGTTTGGCATTGGCGCATGGTAGTAGGATCTTGAGATGGCTGAGTGGTGCTGCCCACTGAGGTCTACCACAAAGCTGCTCTCTGCGGCTACATTAATAGTGAAGGCTTCACCTATCAAATCGGTATTTGTTTTGCTGCTCCTCTCCAGAATAGTGGGTTATGTAATTTAAGGGAGGCACAGTGGTGTCCATTAGCAACCCTTTAGATCTACCTTACCGATTCATCAGCATATATATAGCTGGATTGAGGTCCCCAATCTGGATCTAGAGCTAGTACATGAGGCGGTTTGAGGTGCTATCAAACCACTTAGTGTTCCAAATTTGAGGATTAGGATGCAAGAACGCAAACTAGATAGTGTTCCCTCTTGTGAGATCAAAACCCTATGTCATTCCATGTCCTCCAACACCAAATGATATGGTAGCCTCATGTATGCTATGGCCTACATCATACCTAGTATTTCCCAAGCGGAGGGAGTCTTGAGTCCGTTTACAGCTAAAACAAGGAAGGGGCATGCTACTATGGTTAAGGTAAGTCTTCATGCATCTTAGAGACACATCAAAGTCTTTGATTTGCTACCAACAGGAACAAATCTCAGGCAAGACTATGAATATTCAAGGATTTGTTGATTTTGATTGGGTAGGAAATATTGATTGCAAGAGGTTTAGTAGTGGGTTTTACTAGTGGGTATCTGTTTACTATGTTGTGCAATTACTTGGATGAGCAAACAACTAATAGTGGTTGTTCCTTCAACTACGAAGGCAAAGCAGATGGCAACTACCCATGCTTGTAAGGAGGTAATTTGGCTTCAAACATTGTGTTTGAACATCAAGTTAAGGTAAGATATAATAGTAACCAAGTGTATCAATTAGAGTGTGATTAGCTTAGTAAAGAACCCTACTTTTCATGCAAGGACAACACATTGATGTGCAGTAACACTTTGTTTATGATGTGGTTGTGGATAAGAGGGTTGTGATCAAGAAGGTAACATTTCCGACTATGTCGTTGAAGCTTTGACAAAGCCCATGAGAACAAACAAGTTTAGATGGTGCAAAAATATTATGGGAATGCCAACCCTTAGCAACTAGTCTCTTTCGACTAGGTTTGAACCCTATGTAATGCAAACAGGTGAGAGAATATGTTGGGATGGTGTTGTACACCTTGCATATTAAAATATTTTATTTTATATTGTAAAGCATTGTGCACCTTGCATTGACCAATATTTTCTTGTGGGGGCTGTATTGACATTGAAAATTATTTGATGTGGATGGCATATTGGAAGGTCAAGGTTTATTAAGCTAATGGTCAACTAGACTCATTGGGAGAATGCATTTAATATTTTAGAGTCTCATAAAATGCGTTCACTATCATGAAAACATTAAAAGTGTGCACTCAAATGATGCAAGCCAACTTTGCAGAGAAGGTTTAGGAAGTTCTAGTTGTCAAATATTGGCAAGAAACTTCTAGTAGTGGCATGTTGGCAAGAAGCTTCTAGCAAAGCCTTCCTCTCATTGTTATAATAGAGGACTTGTGTAGAAGGTTATTCTACTCATATAATCTTGTGCCTAACTGCTCCTTGAGTGAGGGTATTGAATCTTTTAGAAGTGCTTACAGCTTACAACTGCGCCTGTAATCAATTATGTTGTTAAATAATACATTAGTTCAATACTTTAGAGGTTGGGTTTTCCTCAAAAGGGTTTTCCCAAGGTATACCAATGTATGGAGGTGAGTACGAGTATGGGGTTCTAGTACACCAATATGGCAAAAAAATTCTATGGATATGATGCAATTGGTTATATATATAATATGTGGAAAAAAATTATATATACAAAATTGCAAATACATTTGATATATTATATAATATTATATTTTATAATAATAATAACATTTGAGACCTGGCAATAACTTGTGGTTGGCAAGTTTGTAGCAGCTATGTCACAAGGTTAATGTTCGACAAAGATAAAATTAGGATGAAGTGCAGCAATTATAAAATTCACAAAAAATAATTCCTAATCAAATTTGACTAATATAAGTTAAAATTTTAATTTAAACAATATAAATATATTAAATTTTATATATTAAAATTTAAATATACTAATAATTAACAATATTAAATTAAATAATTTAAATATTAAATTTTAATGTATTGAATTTTATTATAAAAATGTAAAAACAAGCATCACATTTTAAAATTTGATCTACTATATAATATATTTTATAGAGAAACAAACCTAAAATTTTAAAAATAAAAACAAGGAGAAAATGTTATGCAACAAAACAAGTAAAACTAAATAAAACCCCATGTGTGGAAAACTGCAGATTCAAGCACTAGATTACATGAATAGATGGAGAGAAAGGAATGGGTTTTATCAGATTGATTTCTCCCACCCAACATAAATTCACCATTCCAATTATTTGCATTTGCCACCTGCCATTTTTCCTTAGCCATTCTAGTTGAGCAGGAGCAGGAGCAGGAAGTAGATTATTTACAAGCCAATTAGTTATTGAATCCATTCAATGGTTAGTAGAATAGCAAGTGCTATTAAATCTTGGCTGCTGCTTTATATGAAGGAACTATTGCAGTCGCCTGAACATAGTCTGAATCTGCAACCTCACATCAGCCAATGAAAACAACACGAGGCACAGATTGTAAACACCCATGGCTATTCATTCAAAAACATTCAAAAATGTATTTCAATTAAAAAAACCTTAGCCTGTTCCATACAAATTCTAGGGTAAAGTGCAACAATTTTCTAGATTTTCATTCAAGTTCGCCTAATTTCAAATTTCGTTGAATAGATTTGGTAAACCCTATGAGATAGTGTATCAGGGACTCCTTTGCACAGCCAAGACTCAAAAAACATAAAATCAGGTTGATTTTTTTTTAAATCCCATAAAAAAAAATCATATATCATAATTTTTTAAATTTTCGGCTGAGTTGTTCCACCCAGTCTCAGTCTGAGTCAAAAAAACTTCGCAACTTTTTGCCAAGCCTAAGACTCTTATTCCTTTCCATCAATTGTAATAATGTTGTTCCCACTCTTTCCAAAACTAATGAAATGATTTTACATGATAAATGACGGCATCATTTTAGATGAACACTCCCGGTAAGACAAATTTAGTATCGATAGTTGGGTCAATTAACATATCCAACACTGCCTGTGAGATAATCCATTTAAATGTAGATTGCAACAAAACCATCATTTTTCTATTTACTTTATAAAAAAAAAAAAAAAATTTGAATTCGTAGCTTATGACCTCACAACCAAGCTAACAGTGAACTTGAAATCGATGGTCCACCTTTATCGGGAATACACATACAATCTTTGTGTAACCTATCTTTCCATCTCCATGTCAAGACATTTTAAATTCATTAATAAATCCTCGATGAGATTAATGAACCCAAGCATTAGAAGTTAACCTAACAAGAAGAATTTATTACATATCAGCTCAAATAATGGCATTAGTGAACAAAATATCGATCCATTTCTATATTTTCTCGAGTACTCGAAGTTTTTAATGGGTTGCATGTAAGTAAAAATAGTCAAGTCACATAACAC
>VDFB02105410.1:0-35201 GCA_007258455.2 Sequoia sempervirens | reverse complement strand
ATTAAATTATTTCTATTCATTCTTCTAATGTTAATTAAATAATTAATATTATTTAATTAATGAAATCATAAATTTAACATTAATTAAATAAATAAAATAATTATTTAATTAATAAAATCTTAAAAGGATATTCCTGCTTTCTTTCCAAAATTTGAACTCATGTGTATCTAATTAATTTATTTAATTAGATATAATTCATCAATTATCCTTCTCATATTTTTCAAAATTTATTTCCTTTAAAAGAGAATCAAAATATTTTTTCACATCTTATCTTATCTTGTTTTATTTACCCCTTGATCAAATAAAGCAAAAATAAAATCTTGTCAAATCTTCTTCTTCGTCCACATCGAAACTCTATAAATCTAACCTTTCATAGGCCATTTGGATCAAATATTCATCTAGCATCCTCACTCTGTCAAAATCAGTCTTCAATCTTCCATCCATCTCCATCTATCACCTTCATCATGTTGTTATGTTGCTGAATTGAGCAACCAACATTCCTCCAACAATCAATCTTCAAAATATTTCATTCTTATGCAGGTGGAGAAGAGCCATGGATGTCAATCATGTCTAGTTTAAAAATTGGTTTGCATATCTTTTGTTTATTTACATTTTCATTCTAGTTGTACTTCATGGTGCTTGATAGGGTTTAGTTAGTTTATTTTTTTCAACAATAAAATCTAATTGATTTTTCCCTATCTAAATTTGGTGAACCTGACGTGAACATGCTCCAAGGATCTAATCATTAGTTTTGTGAACTCCTAGCTCAGATCTGACTTCATCATCGTGTTTGGGAGGCCATTTCCATGGTTTTTGACTATAAAATTCATAGGGTTTGATCACATGTCTTTTATTTTAATTCGTAGGCTTCTTGTTTTTACGTGTACGTTGCAGAGTTTATTGTTATATTGCAGGTTATAGTGCTCACTATCGAAACCCTAAGGCAGTCACCATTGTCTGCATCTTCTTGCTGCTCTTTGAAGAAGTATTATCTCACATCGCGAGTCACAACATCTTTTATTGGCTAAAACTGGTCACATTTCACATCGGTGGCATACTCCTATCCATCCTCTACCTCAATCAAATTGGTGTTATCAACATCGGTATCAACATTTTTCAGGGTGGTATACTCTATTGTACATCATATATTTCCTACAATTTTCCACCGATCTGCCCCGGGTACCATTCTTTATCACCAGAGTGTTGAGTGGTTGGTATATTTGGCTAGCGTTAGTCTCCTGTGTTAGTCTCTTGTTCATGTATAGGCTCCAAAATTACTTAGAATGTAATTTTAGCTTTTAGTGAACTCTTAGATTTTTAAATTCCATTTTATATTTTTTAAGTTAGCTTTTAAATTAGACTTTATATTTTGGATTTAAAGTTACTAATTTTAGATTTATATTTTTAGAATTCAAATTTAGTTTTTTTTTATGTAAATTTAGATTTTTTTTAGTTAGATTTAAAATTTTCTAATCTAGATGTTAGATATAGCTTCTAATTTTATTTAGATTCCTAATTTTATATTTAAGTTTAGTTTAGACTTAAAGTAATTTTTATCTTTTTAATTTAGTTAGATCTCTAATTCTAATTTACTCTAGATTTTTAATTTAGTTAGATTTTTAATTTTTAATTTAATTAGATTAATAGTTTTTTTTAATTTAATTTAGATTTTTATATTTTTAATTTAGTTTGGATTTTTATTTTTTTTAATTTAGTTTAGGTTTTTAATAAATTGTATGTTTTTGACCCAATCTCATTTTGGCTTGCGAGTTTGTGTTTCTTTTTGTCTTGGTGACTTTTAGGGGGATCAAAGGAGCTGGAACAATGTTGGCATCAGTCATATACAACAAATCTAAGGACGAAAAAAAATCAGGTGCACTCATTCCATCTTTCCTCTCTTAATCATTGTTTGCAAACACATTTGGAGTTGGGCTCTTGAAACAAATCTTGTCTTCAATAACACTTAAAAAATTGTGTCTAAAATTAACCATTGTCTTCCATCACATCTTGATTTGGGATCTAAAAAGAACGAGTGCTTCATTATTTTCTTCCACATGTTTCATTTCTAAGGGAAATTAACAACTGCGAGTGTGAATCAAGTGCATGCGTTCTTTCACACCTCACTTGGTTTGCTTTTGTCAAACCCTTCATAGGAGGCCTACTAGGGGATTTCATCACCCCTGGGGACAACCTCAGTAGAAGTGTGAATCGAAAGACATGCTTGTTTGGGAGTCAAAATATTGTCACTCTTGGCTAAGCCCTAAAGAACTTTATACCTTTGGGAAGTGAAGGTGAAGGGTGGGTTACCCCTTTCTCCTGGCTGTGTGGTAGGATTTTGCTTTCAAATCATTCCTTAGTCAACCTTGTGTAGACTAGCTTGATACCTAATTGGCCATACCCCACTTGACTAGTCATAGGGCTTGTTGATGTGTCTTCCATGTGTGCTTGTTTAATAATCATCATTACATTCTTCAAATTTCAAAATATAAACTTGCTTATGTGTCTTGCATGAGTGATTTATGTGTGTACATGTGTGATCATTCATTTAAACATTTCCAAATCAAGCTAAACACCAAACACATAAAGAAAGTCACTCTACACCTTCTTCCAACAAATTCATATCCAATTACTTTCATCCTAATCACCCTTCTTATCCACATCCTATCCGTTTCATCATAATCAATCAAGTCATCCAATCTTGTCATTCCACATCATATCCTAATCATCATCATTTCTTTAATCTAGTCAACATCATTTTACATCATGCAAATGTTAGAAGACCTAGCATCCCAACTTCAAAACCTCCTTCAAACACTTCACCAAATACCCCAACCCCTAGACCACCAAACCATACAAAGCCTTCAAACTCTCTTCCAAAATTTTTAACAAATTAAATCACCTCAAATCTAACACCTCCTAGCTCAAGCCAATCAATTCATTGCCACTTGTCAAATACAACAACCACATCATCCTCTATCCATTTATTATCAACCAATACCACCTCAGCCTAATGTGTCATCCCCTTCCACCTCATACCAATCTAATCCATCCACTTCTTCATATGTCAATGCCACATCAACCTATCAAGCCACATCTTGACAAACACATGTGACTTTAAGTTCTACCTTGCAACATGGTCAAACTTCATCATGTTCTAATGCAACCATTGACAACAGGAATACCAATCTAGCACATGCACCCTATAAATTTATCATACCATCATCAAATCAAAATCAAAATCCTAAGCCAACACATTCCACCCCTACACCTCCAAAGGATGTGACCCAAGGGCTAGAAGCAAGGAATCAATTGTCGCCATGTCATTCAACACATATACTTGAACCTACCAATGAGTCTTCAAACATCATACCCATTCTTACAACACCATCATGTAGTCTCCCCCATTGAGCTCAAGTCAACCTCCATCATGTCTCCATGTTGTTGACCATCTAGAACATGTTGAGCCCATTCATGAGTCATCCCCTTCCACTTCCATTCAAGAAAGTCAAGAGTTATGTAAGGATCATTATCCTAATCATGAGGAAGCATTAACCTCTCATTCTAATCAAGATCTAGGCCCATCTAATGATCCCACTCATAACATACTTGGTCCTATTTATGATCAATCTCCCCTTTATGATCTTACATATGATCAAGAAGACCATGGTGATCCTCTTAGCCAACTTTATGCATTCCATGGTCAAGAGCCTATCACTTCACCTATCCATGAGAAAGAAACCTCCATTGCTCCTATCCACCCCCTACCTAGCCCTACCCATGATCCATCAACATCCACTTTCCTTGATGAGACACATGCCTCCCCAAAACACATAGGATATCAAACAAACACCTTGGATCTAGCTAAACACAATGCTAATCAAGATCCTAATGATCCCCCGTCACCCACTATGGACCCCATTGCAAGTCCTCCATCATATCCTATTGGTCTTTCCACCCTCATTCATGAATGTTCCTCCTCAAAACAACAACAACCGTTATCTTCTCCATCCAATAAGGAACTCATGTCTAGTGTTCCACCTACACCTAGTCCTGTTGTCCATTGCATACTCCAAAACATGAACCACCAAGGTAAAGGTTTAGACCTTCATGAACAAGGTATTTTAGAGCCCATCCATATCAAAGTCCCTCCATGCTCTTATGGCCTTGGACATACACCCCAAGGACAACAACCTAAAGATGTTGGTATTTCCTCCATGCATCCTAAGTCCACTTTCCATCATGAAGGCTATCGTACACCTAAAACATATATTTCAATCCCTCCTCCATCCTCCTACAAATGTCAAAATAATGTTACCATACACCTTCCACCATCCAATTTTCCACCATTACTTCCAACTCCTAATATCCCTCCATCCACTTTACTACCATTACTTCCAACACCTAATATCCCTACCATTCAATTCTCTTATCCATTTATCCATAAATACCTTAACATTCCTAATCATGACCAACAAATGTACACATTGTCTAAACATGAAGCTTCCACTCATTACACCATACCCATGGGATTCAAAAGAAAAAAAATCAATTCCTCTACTTATAAAGTAAAAAATCCTAAAAATCCTCATGGATTAGGGCATCAATGCAAAAAGTCAAAGAAAAATGCATTCAAAAAGCTATATAAGCCCATACCTCCAAAAGAAAAGTCTAAAAAAAAAATGGTTTGGGTACCTAAGAAAAAAGAAATCAAGTCAAATGAGGCATCCACATCACAAAAATCCCAACCATCCACTTCCACCTCACATCCCCACTCTATTCAAGAATCTCAAATTCCTAAAATCCACAAGAAAAATATAAGTCATAAAAATAGTAAGTCTATGTGGGTACCTAAATCAATAAATCACCCATCTCCTAAGCAAGAATACCCATTGTTTTTTACACCATGTCCACATCAAAAGCTTCAACGTTTATCACAATGTGTGCAACCATTGGTCTTGGTTCCCTTCCATTTCACAACAATTCCACATACCTCCATCTCCTCACCCTTCACCTATTATCCTACATATCTCCCCCACCATCTTCCTATGGTCCATGCTTTTGGCTAAGCCTCCCCATTCATCTTTTGCTAAGTCCTATATAATCCCTATCATCTTCCCTACACAGTTTGGCCAATGTAATCCACTATTTTCCTCCATAATCCATATCATAATCTATCATCACCTACTCCATCTCCTTTCATGTCATCCCTTTTAAGCATCTAGAATTATAATGACGTTTAAGAATGAGTCCATACAATGACATCCATCTCTAATTAGGACTACCACTTTCACATGGAACCTAGAGAGCTTGGAGTCCCTTCTATCCATGTTTTGCTTCTCCTATCAAAAGTCAAAGGAATTTTTGAAGTTAGGAAACCATAGCATTAAAAAGAAAAAAGAGTAAAGAATCCTTAGTCCAACTGATGAAAACCCTAGTAAAAAGTCACCTTGGATAAATTACTTGGGTACAGAGAGCACGGAGAGAATAGGCATCATGTGTAGATTGATCTTCTATGTCGATTTGCTTGGGGGGCAATGTCATATCTATCAACTATACATTCGTTTTGCATGCATTTGAAAATACTTACCGCACATACATCTTAGCCATCATACATACCTATCATATTGAGTCCATTCATCCACCCTTCTTCTTTTGATCTTGGTGAAGATATAGGGGCAAAGGTTGAAACATGTTTGGGTATCTCTTGACATAACTCATCCTATCTAAACCAATCATGTCATTATCATGTTGTCATATATATTTGACTACTTTTAAATTAAAAATCCTAAGTCTTATTACCTAGAATGGGGCATATTATTCCTAATAGCGGCCTTAGTCTTTACGGAGATCCGCATCTATTTGCTCTCTTATGATGCATACATCCATTCCATTCACTATGACCTATCCCTTTCCATCCCATCCGCTATCATGGACGGCACTACATCACATATCCATCCTTGCCTTTCGTCCGTCAGTCCGTCTATCTCCTGGCACCCTGGGACGGGACAACGTCGTTGGTGTCTGGCTGGGGCTCTCAGGTTACCGTCGGCGTGCCTCATGACGTTTCCAAGATCCGAAAGATCAAGGTAATACGAGAATCTGAGGAAAAGATCAGAATGGCCAGGCTAGGAGTCCAGGCAATAGAATCAGGTCGCGGAAATACGGCTTGGTTTCGTCGTTTCATTCCCTCGCATCGAATTAAGATCGTCCCGACCCGTTTCAATGGTGATCTTCGTCAGATCCATTCATCCCTATATCAGATCATCTTTAGTTATTCCGAAAGGCAGTAGTCCAGGTGCAGATCAGTCCTTGATCCATAGTCCGTTAGTTCAATCTTGTTCCCTACGTTGGTGCCTCCATTCTGCAGTTACGTTCTAAATACGGCGGGCTTCGTCATTTTCGACGTCGTGCGCTGCATGCTATTGCGCGGCCTCGGGATGCCGCATTGCAGGCTGCGCATTCCAGCGGCACGCCACGCCTGTCGGCCAGGAATTCGTGGAATGGACCATCGATGCTCCCAGTTTCGTTCTGGGGGTCTGGGCTTACCGACGGACGCGGCACCGTTCTCGTGCTCGATCTCGTCGCTCGATCAATTACGTTTTGCGGCTCAACGACGGCGGGAAAAAGACATAATGAACGACACCGGTCATTTTTATTACGTGCTTTTCTTGTATTATTGCTATCATTTTATATTTACACATTTTATCAAATCTGAATTATTCCAACTAATATTCATATCTTGTGTATGTTGGAATAGCTTTTTGCACTATCCTTTGCATCTAAGGTCACATCATACCTTTTGTGCATTAGGAATTTTGTGCTCTAAGTTTACTTCCTCATACATTTAGACAAGGTTGTATTATGTTGGGGCATGAGACACATCGTCATCTTGGTCCTTATATCTTGGTGCATAACATCTAGTGCTAAATAAAACATCCTTAGTTTGCTTTTAGCTCATTTTACGAAGCACAATGCGTCCTTCACTTCCTCTATCCATTCCTTCATCTTTCATTCTTGACCCATCCCTTTCATTTCGAGAGCCTACCCATGTTCGTCCAACCTGCCTATCCTCTCGAGGGGGCATCATCATTCCATCATCATCCTATTCTTATAGCATCATCATCCCATCCTTTTACCCACATCATCATTCCATCATCCTATATTTCTATCATCATCCATTTTCCTCTATCCATAGCTTTAGTTTCTTTGAAATGATGTTACTCGATGCAAATATCATCATCTCGAACATCATCTCATAGAGGGGAAAAATGTAGACACCTAAAAATGCCCTCTTATGATACCTTGTCCTGACATTACATCATTTAGACATCTTGTAGCATGTTTTTCCCTAGGTGCCATGTCATCATCCTAGTTGGTTAAATAGAGTCTTGGTTATTTGAGTAGTTTTCATTTACCCCAAGATCCTTCCTATGCATAATCCATCCCATTCCCTCTGTGTTGAATTAGAATGAATTTGTATTATTTTAATTAATTAAATCATTTCTATTCATTCCTCTAATGTTAATTCAATAATTTGTATTATTTAATTAATGAAATCATAAATTTAACATTAATTAAATAAATCAAATATTTATTTAATTAATTAAATCTAAAAAGGATATTCTTGCTTTCTTTTCCAAGGAAATTTGAACTCATTGCACATATCTAATTAATTTATTTAGTTAGATAATTCATCAATTATCCTTCTCATCTTTTTCAAGATTTATTTCCTTTAAAAGAGAATCAAAATCTTTCTATCTTTCCACATCTTATCTTATCTTGTTTTATTTCCTCCTTGATCAAATAAAGCAAAAATCAAATCTTATCGAATCTTCTTCTCCATCCATATCAAAACTCTATAAATCTAACCTTTCACAGGCCATTTGGATCGAATCTTCATCTAGCATCCTCACTCTATCAAAATCAGTCTTCAATCTTCCATCCATCTCCATCTATCACCTTCGTCGTGTTGTTATGCTGTTGAATTGAGCAACCAACATTCCTCCAACAACTAGCCTTCAAAATCTTGCACTCTTATGCAAATGGAGAAGAGTCGTGGAGGTCAATCACGTCTAGTTTGAAAATTGGTTTGCATATCTTTTGTTTATTTTCATTTTCATTCTAGTTGTACTTCATGGTGCTTGATATGGTTTAGTTGATCCTGTGTTTCCAACACTAAAATCTAATGAAGAGAGACATGGCGATGCATACTCAATGCTGCATCATCCCAAAGAGGCAAATGAAAATAGAAAGGTAAAGGGTAGAAAATGAGTCTGAAATATAGAAGAATGCAGAAGTGCAAATAGAAAGAAGTCCACAAAGGAGATAACATCAAACATCATGTCACGAGGGAACACGATATGCAAACACAAAAGAAAAAGAAAAATGCAAAAGACTAGTAAGGAAAATGCAAGTCAACCGCCAAGCAAGTCATCCACCTCCTAAGCGGAAGGTGAAAAACATAGCTAGTGAACAAGGACAAATGCATTACTAGGACAAGGGTAGCAACTTCTTTCTCCCACTAAGGGCAAGACAAGAATGAGCTGAGATACATGATGGGAAGGGGTCATGTAATAGTGAGAATTGAAAATTCTACAACTATTACATGATAAAGGAGTTGTAATGGTTTATGGATTTATTGGATAGAAATTATCGCCATAAAAATCATACTTGCTCAGTATTTCTTTCAATTGGCGACACTCACCACTTCTATGTCCAGGAATACGATGATATGCACAATGTGGAATGTTAGCATCTTTAGGATAGCTCACCAACCTATTCATAGGTGGTAATAATATGATTCCTTTACTTAAAAGGATTTGCAATTTCCTTTCACATTTAGGTGGTGGATGGAGAGGAAACTTGAGTTTTTGCAACTTGTAAGGCCTCTTGCATTTGCTAGATTCACCATAGAAGGAGGAGGAGGAGGACCCAAAGTGATCATGTTATCCTTTTCATTGTTATCATGTAAGGTTTGTTCATGTGGAAGGAGGACATTGAGATCAAGAGGAGAATCAAAGATCAGCGTGCCATCATCACGAAGCTTCCAATATTCTAAAGGAGGCTTACTATCATGAGGATAATCTTGATATCCTAACCTGGTTGTGTTTTCATCTTTCAAATTTTGTTTTAAAAGTTGATGAATGTTATGTTCAGTTGTTGTGTCACATCCTTTTTTGCTTAAGGTGGTAAAACCTTTTCCATAGGTTTCTTCAAGGTTGATTGGGGTGTTTATAACTTTGTTATCATAAAATGGTTTAGGAGTTGCTTGTTTAGAAGAACTAGATCCACTTGATGGAGGGAACTTAGGTCCTTCATTTGTTTTAGGATGTAAGTAACCAAACATATTAGGAGGTGAGACTATAGGGAGGTCTTGTTGTTTCATGGATGGGTAAAAGGATGCATTGGCTTCAACATTGTCAAGGAAGTCATTTAGGAACTTATTCATTCTATCATCATCTTCTCCAATGATGTCAACATCATGAGGACATTCATGAGGAGTTGAAGGAGCATGAGAAAACTCAAGCTCATTAGGATCAGTTCTTAAGGCACAATTTGACATGTCCACTAAAGATTTTAATGACATCCAAAGCTTATTAAAGCAAAAATCCATGATGCAAATAAATGAAAGAAAATTAAATGCAAGAAACATAGGAAATCTAGAAACTATGATTGAATGCAATAATAGAAAATTGAAATGCAGAAAATGCCCACAAAATGACAAAAATTAAAGTGCAAAATGTGTAGAAGGACTAAGTCGCCCATTGTGGCGAATTAGTCCTAGTGATGATTTTTGTGTGATTTTTTTAGAAATTTTAAATGTAATTTTATGCTTTTCAGATGTGCAGATACAACTACAATATGAAAATGAGAAATTTTGTTGTTTTTCAATGAAATATATGCAAAAATGTAAGCGATATGAACTTTTCACTAATGCAATTTTTAAAACGCTAGGATGCAAATTTAAACAATACAAAACCTAATGCAATGTTGATGCAAGTTAAACCTAGGATGCAAATGCACTTGAAATCAAAAAGAAAATGTTCAAAATTTGGGTTCACCAAAATGTGGACACCGGTTTTGGTATCCAAGGGTTCTCTAACTCTTCTAGGGTTTTTCACCTAAAAGGAGTGAAATGGACCCAAAATACGTAATGTCTACACTCAGAATCAATGCAAGGATGGATGAAATATGCCTAAATATAATGTATAAATGCACCAAACTAAAAAATAAAGGTGATTATTAATGCTAAACCTAAGAAATGCAAAGTGTTTGAAAACACAGTGATGTATGCAAAAAAAACTGAGAATGCAAATAAACAAAAAAAAATTAAAAAAGAATGGAGGGGTGCACCTGGAATTTGAAGTCTGATGTAGAGAGGCTCTGGAATCCTATATAATTGACTAGAAAATTTGAATGGGACACTTATGCCAAGCTAGGTGACAATCCAATTTTAGAGAAATTTTACCAAAATAAAAATTTGGCAAATGGGTACTCAGAAATGTACAAACCACTTTTTAGGCCTAGCAGTGGGACTAATTCACCACAGATGGTGACTTAGTCCACCTGGGAATCTTAGGAAATTTAGGACAGGATTCTGTAGCTTTCGGTCTACACTTTGTTTCCTAATAGGTGTCTGGTCCAAATTCTAGAGAAAACGGATTGAAAGAGGTCTCCAAGCTGCAATTAGAGCTTTGTTAAATTTGAAGACTTTGATGAATTTTTTACCACCTTTTGACAACAAACTCTGACAAATATGCATACAAGACCTGCAAACACACATGCAAAGAGAGGAAAAAGGGTTAAGGGTTAGAGAATAGGGGTTTGCTTTGATCAAACCCTGATTTGGTAATCAAACCTTAGATAATGAAATGAAATAAAGAGAGAATGATGAATAAATAGCATGCAATGTCACAAAATCACCAAACCCTTGGTGTTGAAATCTGAATATATGCAATAAAGTACTCCAATGGATGACTTGATAATGCTTAGAGATGCTTGAGAATGATTAAGAGATTGTTTGCTTAAGTGTTGGATGAATTAGGTCTAAAATGAGAGGAAAAACCCTTTATTTATACTTGATTTTCTAACATTTCCTAAAAATAACACATCACAGGCCAACCTCAAGGGTAAGAGAATAAAATCATGTAAGAAAATTGAAATTATTTTGATTTTTGTGCCTAGTGGGACTAAGTTGCCCTAGGTGGTGACTTCGTTCCACTAGGGAAATTTTACTAGGTGTCAGGTATTGAAGTGCATTTAATAATGTTTAACAAGAATATTCTAAAAAATACACTTAACTAGGGCCAGAAAGTGCATTAAGGGGTCATTTAAACATAAGAAAGGGTTGAATTAGTGATGACAAGTCTAGAGAAGCATGAAAGTTTGTGAGAACTCTTTACAACACTTTGAAATAAGGGTTGGTAAGTAATAAAAAGGGATTATTTAAGTGAATTATAATGAAAGGGTCCTAGAAAAGTGTGAAAGTGGGTTACAACACTTCACAACACTTTTACAAGACATCCTAAAATTCTCAATGATTCACAAGGATCCAAGACCTAATGTGAATGTGTTGACCACATTACAACATTAAATCTAGGCAAAATCAAGCCAAAGTTCATGAGAGAGACTCAAGTGAGCATAAAAATGTTCAACTATACATTTTTTGGTGACACAAAAATCATCATAGGTTATTAACCCTACACCATCTCCATCATCATCTAAGAGATAGTGCATGCTTTCTTATTATGTTCAATCATTGTTCATCATTTTTAAATTTTTTGGCTTGGGGTTTTCAACAAGAGGGAATCAATTCTTTGCTAAATTTTTTTCTAAATAGTGTCTCACGATCCCACATCCCTTCAAATATGGTTTGAGTGACTTGAATTGTACAAAATAAAATAATTATTTCCTACTAACTAAATCTCATTGATCAATTTATTCTTGTGAACTTGGTTGACTTATATAGTTGCACATCTAGGGCACAATAAAGAGTAGGCTATTACTAAATACTAAGGAATTCACGTACACAAGGCTATATTTTTTTAGAAATAGGTTTTTTTTTTAACAATATTTATTAGCATATCCCTACATACATATCCCAACTACATATTATATTTAATTTAAATTTAACATCCATTATATAATTTAACATATGGTGTTCTAGTCATATTCATAATTCAAATATTATGTAACCCTTTCAATTATAAGTTGATATAAATCTTGCAACCTAGGTAAATGAAATAATTTACTAATTCAAATGAAAAATAATACTTTTGTTATACAAGGGTAATTATAATTATAAATGAGAAAAAGAAGTATTAAATACATTTTAACACTAAGATTGGCTACAAATGTTACTGTCTACGTGATGAATATAGAATGGAAATAAAGCTATGTAATTTTGATAGGTATTATTTCTAATAATAAAAATAAAAATATTAACTTATAACTTGATGCATCATTTTATTTTATATTTTTGGATTTGTAGTAGACACTTGGTTATTATGCATTGATGGAGCTTATAGTTAGGGTTACCCATGTGATAGGACCTTTTAACATTTTTGGGACTTTCTTGTTTTGGGCATATCTACCTTGGAAATGATTAATTTGAGAGGGATATCCAAGGATAAAAAATTCTATAGAGGGAGGAGCATACCAAAAATAAAAAAACATATATAATAGAACCAAAGGGTTCATAGTTTCTAGTTCTACGTATTTCTATTTTCGTGTTGTATGATCTAGTGTTATCCCAAATTTTTAATAACATTTGTAACAATTTAAGATTGACTGATTAAAAGTAGAATTAACCATGATTGAATGTCTCTATGTGTGTGGTGTCCATTTCATGATGTGTTTATGATTAGTTAGCTAGCTAGACAACTATAAAATTATTATAAATCTTTTGCAAGATACATTCTTGGAATTATAAAGGAAGTGTATGGGTTATTCATCAATTACTAAGTAGAAACATTTGATATTATGCAACTATTTGTGGTTTTTTTAACATGTGTGTAGAGCCCAACTTGCTTGTGCATTTTGGAAAATCTAGTCTTTTGTGGTGTGCTAATTAATGCATCACCATGGTTTCAATTGTTACTTGTTTTTTATGAAAACAAAGAATTTGTTTTCCAACTAGGTAAATAAATCTATCTATTATTAACTTTCAACAATATTTTTAATTCTTTAGATGCTTCTAAATTGCATAAATATTTTGATTTTGATAGTTGTGTCATAGAAAAAAGGACCCTTTGCTTGGCATGAGATTAATTCATGATTAATTAGACTTAATGAGGCCTTAATCTAGTGTTGTGAGGCATTTTATGCATCCACACTAGGTCTTGGACCCTTGAAAACCAAATAAAATGTTTTTAATGACATCTTGTAAAGGTGTTGTAAAGTCTTGTAAAGGACTTTCACGCTTTTCTACACTTAATTAACCTATTTCTCCCTAATTCAACATTATAAAATGTGTTTAATAATATTATTACATCAATCTAGAAGATTTTTGAATTAAACTTAATGTTAAACTAGTGTTGTAATGTGTCTTCCGCATTCAAATTGGTTTTTGACCTTCCTAGGCTTTGTGGACCTCATTTTAGTGGTATATAAAGTGTATTTAATCACACTTTCATATTGAATTATATTTCCCAAGCCCTGTTCAATCTTTACATCATCACTAATAGTCCCCTATTAACCCATATTATGCATCCTGAGGCCTAAATTGATCAAATACCTGACAAGGTTGCATTTTACACCTTATTTCCTTAACTCTCAACATCTAAGCTATCAAAATATCCCCTATGGGACCCATTCACAATGCATGGAAAATTAGTCCCATCCAGGTGGGACCCATTCACCATGTGCAACAAATGAGTCCCATTTGGCTCAATTTTGACCTTTGAGCAGGAAAAAAGTGAAATTTGAGTTTAATTTTGCTCCATGTTAGCCTGTGATGAGGTATTAATAGGTAAAATAGGTGAATTTCCAATAAAAGCACCTCTCTAAATTCATTCCTATGACCCATTCACCCATCAACTCATTCACATTATTCATTCATCCTCTATCTTCTATCTCAAGTCAACCAAGTTAGGGATTTCACATTACAAATCATCAAGTTAGCTTCCTAAGACATTCAAGGGAAGATTCTACATGTTTTGTTATATACTTTCAAGATCTGTCATATGGAAAAGTAATCTATTCCATTATTGCATGTTTCATTCTACTCTTTCATCATTTTGGTTTAATTACCTAAACGAGGTTTGACCAAGGAAAACCCCCATGCCCTAACATTCACCATTTCTTCTTCTATTCTTGTTTGTTTATAGATTTAGGTCCCTTGGAAGTTTGAAAATCATTGAAGATCAAGTTGCAAGGTTTCTTAAGTCTTTTCTTCATTCAACAAGTCAAAGTATAAAAAAAACTCATTTTTTCAGGCTTGTAAATAAGAGTTGAGGAAGCGAACACCTGTAGGAATTCCAAGTGTAGATCAAAAGCTTTAGAATTCACCTTTGATGCCTCTCCCACTTGTGATGAAGCTACATTACAAACCTCAAAATTAGATGAACATATTACAAGCTCTCCTAGTATGGTAGACAATATGGAACAAGAGAATGCGACCTTAGAAACAACCAACAATCAAATATATTGTTCCCCTGATCTCCCCACTATCAATAATCAAACACATTCCACCATTAAGAACTCCCTTAGTGGCGATGAAGTTACTTTGGATGAGCCCAACCTTAATTTTCATGAACATGTGGTTTGTTCCTCTCCTAAGAACTCTCCTTCTAGGAGGGATATTATGACCCAAGACAACAATAACATGTGCCTCAAAGATAATGAAGACTATCACTCATTACAAGATGTTAACATTATTCAACATCAACTCATCCTTTATCCCCCTTCACATAAACCTTCACCTAAACCTGAATTTACTCTTTATCCACCACACAAAAAACAACCTCAACATAAACCTCAACTCACCCTCTATTAACCTCAAACTAATGTGTCGTAGCAATCGAGTTATAATATTGTTGCTCATACATGTAACACTTGAAATAATCCAGAACCACTACAACCACCGCAACCAACCCCACCCTCCTTACCTTTACCCAATCTTCCTAGTGCTCCTCGCTATATTCCACACACAAAGGAGTATGATATTTTTGAACAATTAAAGAATACTCCTACAAAAAATTTCCTTTGGGATTTACTTCAGAACTCACCAAATTACCACACTATTATTCAAACAGCCTTAGAACAAATTATATTTCCTCCTAGTACAACTCCAAATGATGTGGGAGCTTTAATACACAGCACAAATCATGACATTACTTTCCATCAACATGAGCTCCCTCCTTTAGAGTTGCAAAACCAAAATGAATCTTTCATGATCATCGCTCAATACAATAAAACTAACATAATGAGGACTCTGATAGATAATGACTCTACTCTTACTATGTGTAGTGTGAGTCTTTTAGATAGGCTTGACATTCATAGATCCACCATTCAACCTGATTTTCTATCTATTAAGGGATTCGACAATGTCGACAAGAAATCGCTCGGGGTAATCATTATGCCTCTTAAATATGGAGTGGTCACCTTAAATACACAAATCCATGTCACGCTTTATGAACTTTCATGCAATCTTATCTTAGGCAAATAGTGGATTCATGCCATGAATGGTGTGCCCTCCATTGTTCATCGCAAAATGAAATAAATTTAGAACAAAGTATACACCCTTGACATTGATCCTAAACCTTATAGTGTCTTAAAACTTGACAAAACCAAAGAGAACCCCTTGGACACACTAACACCAACCATACAAGTGGGACCTACAAAAAAAAAGAACAAACACATTGAACATCACACAACATTATTGGATGACGATTGTGGTTCCTTGGATTTTGAGCATGACTTCATGGGTGAATACAAAATCATCCACAAAGATTCAAAAAATGGAAAAGACACAAAAATCATGTTAACACCAACTTAGGAATACCTTTCAAAATCATCCACCTCAAACACTTTAAACAAAGAAGAAAACTACACAACAACCTTTGATGAACAACGTGAACACATAAAATTGTCCTTTGCAACTCTTTAGATTATTCAACATTGCCCTTTCATTCTTAATAATTAAATAATTTTTAATTATTTAATTATTCCCTCTAAAGTCATAATTCTTATTAATTAAAATAATTTTTAATTATTTAATTATTTTCTAAAGTCATAATTCTCCCTTGATTAATTAAATAAATTTTATTTATTTAATTATGTCACTAATTAAGTCCCCTTCTTTTAAAATTAAATAGATTCTAATTTATTTAATTTTTGTCCACTTTCCACTATAATTAAATAATTATTTTAATTATTTAATTATTCATTAGCTTTTTCTCTCATTAAAATTAAATAAATTTGATTTATTTAATTTAGTCACTCTCTTGAATTTTTAATTAGGCATTATTTAATTCAAAATGAGTTCCTTTGTCACATTATATAATTAAATAATATCTTTTATTATTTATTATTCATTAGTCACCTAAATTAAATAATTTTTTATTATTCAACAACACTGTCCGTGCCAATCTTATCTTCCACATCAAATCTTATCTCTTGACATCTCATTTAATTTCATCCCTTGATTGAATTATCTCATAATTCAATCTCAACCCTTCATTTCTTGTCATTGCCCTAATTTTGACCTAACCCTATTCCATACTACAACATTCAATCTTGACCATTGATTTTAGGGTATTTGTCATCTTTTCATCTTGGCCACACATTCAAAATTGCAGTTTCTATAAAATGCCAATTTTGTTCTTATTTCAGATCTCATGTTTATTCTGTCAACTTAGGCTATTATTATTGTCATTTGCAGTCATTGTCATTTTAGTCTATTGTGAAGTCATTTCTTTTATACAAATCCTTCAACATTTGCATAGGGCTTTGGCATTAGTCTAGGTGCTCATTTGAAATCTGAGGGCCTTATTCAATTTGGTGCAAACTAGAAGGTGTAACAAAGGTGAAGCATGGAAGATGAAGATTTATGGTAACATTGTTCCTCTTATTTTCATGTTTATTTCCTTTGTGCTTTGTTACTTCAATGGATTTTTTTTTGGTGTTTATTGTTTAATAAGCTAACCAATCTAATTTTCCATAGATACATTTGGTGAACCTAACATATTTTAACACATTTTGAGAAATCTTGGAGTTGGGTTTCTTTTTGTTGCAGGTTTTGTTTATTTTTGTTGCAGGTTTGACATCATTGTGGACAAAACCCTAGTTTCCAAGGATTCGACCATAACTTTCAAATGGCTACGTATTTCTTCACAATTTTTTTTTTGCAAATTGGAGACAACGTTTAGAGCTTTCATTCCAAAAATCAGATTTTTTGGGGCCGATTTGAATTTTGTATAATTTATTTTTTGTTTTTCATAAAAAATTAATTTTGAGAGCAAATAATCAATTTTTTTAGATATGTTTACATTTCTGGAAAGCTCTTTGAATTTTAATAGGGGTCTCCTCTTTATTTTTTAAATTTGAATGTGCAATTATTAGTCAAAAAATAGAGTTTTTGAAATTAGGGTTTAAAACAAATTTGCTTAGATCTCACTCACGGTTGCATATCTACTCACAAATTTTTTTTGCAGATTTGGGATGACATCAGATGACTCTAGTAAAAAAATCAGAATTTTTAGAGCTGTTTTGTATTTTTTATAATTTTTTTATGAGTTTTCATATAAAAATAATTGTTGGTGCAAAACAGCAAATTTTTCTGATTTATTTATATTTTTGGAAACCTCTTGAGATTTTAGACAGGCTTTATTCTCTGTATTTTTCATTTTATTGTCAAATTTTTTTCTAAAAATCAGATTTGTTGTGACTAGCTAACTCTCCAATAGTGGTGACTAATCTTTTCTTGTAGCGTGTGGTGATTCTCATTCATGTGTCCAAGACCATTGCATATGAGACTACTAATATTCATTGTTTGCAGATTCGCATGTCAAAGAAGGAATAAACAAACTTTGTGTTTGTTTTTTTTCTTAGATTCGCAAACATTTGAATTTGGTGCATATAAAAAGAACACATGTCTTCTTTGCTTGATTGTGTTTGAACAAATGGTAGGTGATTATGCTCTCACCTTTTGAAAACTCGGTGATCAGAAAACCAGACCCATTTTATCTATTGTACACCCTTACGATTTGGTATATCAGAGTATCCTCTCCCCTCGCGCTTTTGGGCGATCTTGGGTGTAAGAGAAACGGTTACCAACTCTAGAAATGAGCCTGCCTTAAGGGAAAAAGTACTCACCTTAAGGGACGACTCGACCGGTAACAGGCTAAAGCCAAGCCACTTCCAGCAGGGATATAAAATGGGTGCTTGAGGAAAGTTCAAGTGCCACGAGTGCGGATGTGTCACACGGACAGAGTAGTACTCCCATAAACCCTGTTGAGTGTAACCTCTTCATGCTGGAGTGCCACCTAATTGGTGATTAATCTCTCGCCCCATGTGTGGCCACTCGAACAGATGCCCTAACTAAACACCTATTGTTTTAGAAGCCAACCATTTTTAGCCATTGCTTGGTATAGTGCAGGGTACAGTATCATGCCTGAAGATACTCACTACTAACTCCCTTGAGTAGAGATAGCAGTTCTTGGGAAGTGATGACCCAAGAATCTGAAGTTGGTGTGCTCGAATGACGTTAATGAGTCATGGAGGGGAGCCAATGCCACCAAACTTCTAAGCTATCCGCTCTCAAGAAGGAAAGGTGTTTAGCACCAATCCGGGGTATAATAGGTGGGCTATATCAAGTATACAAACCCTTGGCCTATTAGGATTGTGCTTGTCTCATGTGCGTTTGCATACACCAAAACATCGTGCTTGTCAAGTGTTTTCTGGATTTTCAAATCGTATTCACCACATTCACAAATATGAACACAAACAATTGACTTCAAACAAACATCACACATAGAAACTTGCAACACCTCAAAACATTTTTAAAACCATCAACCAAACATGTCTAACTGCTATCCTCCATATTCACCCTCGACCTATGAACGAAACCAAAGGATTGAATATCTTGACCATCGTTTGAAAGAGCTTGAAAAACAACATGAATCCCAACTTTTGAATGAAGTGATGCAATCATCTCATAAGCATTTATCCTCACCCAAAACTACATCATCCAAGTTCAATGTCCATGATTTTTTGCAAAGGCTAAATGAGAAACCAAAATCTATGTCCTCAAACACAAATAATCTTGAGCAATCCTACCATGTCATGCATTTATCTTCATCTCCCATAATTCAAAATAAACCTCATGAGTCTTCCACCCAAGTTAACGATTTCATCCAACCATCCCTTCTCATCATACCATCTCCATCCAATGAGTCATATCAATCTATTAGTCCAAAGCATGCTAGCATAAACTCCCTTGCCCATCAAGATCAAAGCATTCTTTCCACTCCATCCAATGATACCAAAATTTCACAACCCCTTCCAATCTTTGACCAAGATCCCATCTCTCCAGAACCTCACGATGATCCCCTTATCCCTTTTTGTTTCATTCAAGATGATTCCCTTCCATCTCAAGAAAAAAGTATCTTTCCAAGTCCTCCTTCCACCTCATCTAATGAATCCATACCATCTCATGATTCCATCATATCAAATGATCAAGATATGCTTTCCACAAAATTCCAAGATTCCCTTCCTCATCAAGATCAAGATAAACCTCCATTCAAGGATACCCTTTCATTCCATGATGATGTTCATCCTTCTCATGATCAAGAAATGCCTTTCATACCACTTTGTGATGATTCCATACCTAATAAAGAGAAAGCTACTCCATATCCTACACCTCTTGATCTTTTTCCAAGTCAAGATCAAAGTACCCCTTGTCCCCATGTCAAGATCCTATCACACATCCTAATTCCCCTCATGACCACAATCCTCCACAAGAGTCTATCACCCCTATTCAAACTATTCATGAACCTCTTACCTATCAAATGGGTTCTCTCACTTTTATCCAAGGTGGTTTACTTGAAGATCTTGTTATTCCTTCCATATCACAACCACCTCATGATGGACTTGCATCTTGTTTCATAAACAATATATATCCTATTAGCAAACAAATGTGTGAAAGTATGAACTACAAAGGAAAAGGATTAGGCCTTCATGAACAAGGTATCCTAGAACCCCTTTATATCCAATAAAATCCATATTATCATGGCCTTGGCTATACACCTCATGCTCAATACATTGGTACCCATCGTAAGTCTAGATTCCACCAAAATAAACCTAAGTATCCTAGTCCATCTATCCTTGGTCCTTATCATCCAAACCCTAGTTCATCAACCCTTCCATCCATATTGGGGCCCTACATCCCTCCATCTCCTATTCATCAAGAACAACAAAGGCACACATCCTTGATGCCCTCTGAAAATTCTACCTACATTAACCCATCCATAAGAACTCCATATCATTCATCTCCATCCACCCATCCCATTTCTCTTGGAAGCAATTTGGGTGCCAAATGTCAAAAAATTCCATATCAAAATCCACATGTATCAAAGGATCAACATGTCTCCTTGAAGAGCCATGCAAAAATAAAAGAAAATTTGGTCCCAAGTCAAAATAAAAATCCAAAAGGCCACAAAGGCCCATCAAGTCAAAAGCAAAAAATTCAAAGGCCACAAAGGCCCATAAATCAAGAAGAAAAATTTCAAAGGCCACAAAGGCCCATAAAGCAAAAAGAAGAATATCAAAGGCCACAAAGGCCCATGAATCAAAAATCAAAGTCAAAAGCTATGTGGATTCCTAAAAGTCTCGTAGAAGCAATAAAATCTAAATTGGCATCCAAATTTGCTAATCCAAAAGCTTCCTCCTATCGTCCATCTAAAAATCTATCACCTTCCAAATTCATTTTTCCTCCATCACTCCACCACCCTTCAAGGTGTGTGTTGATGTTGATCTTTCCATCCTTTCCATCTATCCATCAACAAGCCTTCAAACCTCCTATCCATTATCCACCATTCATCCCCCATTATCCTCCTTTAATCCAAACCTTTGCATAAGTCCTTAGCTTCTTCCATCACACCATTAATATACCAACATTTATGAGTCTAATCCTTCTTGCCATGGTTTATTAGAGCACATATTAAAGGGATATTAGCTATGAAACTTGATGCTTGAGTCCTTCCTCCATCTCCCTATCATGCATATATTACCTTTCATTTTCATTTATCTGTATCCATGTCCTATCTTCCATATTCCTCTTGTACTCTACACTTGGGGGCAAGTTTCATCTATCCTTTCATTCATATCCATTATCCTCTTTACATTCATCCTTTACCTTTCCACCTTTGATCTTGATAAGGTTAGGATCTTCTTGAATGTCATACATCTTATCCTCTACACTTTTATCCATATCTTCCATACCATATCCTTCACCGTATCCATATTTCGCCATCCTATCTTAATACATCCTTTCTTCCCTTCCTTGGTTTTGATGAGGAATAGGAACAAAATACTTGGGAATTGTGTCCATATCTTATTGATCTTGATCATCCTATTTATTATCCTTATCTTTGCATTATTCCATTCCATATCTCCTTGCTTATCAAAATCCATGTCCCATTTCCTTCCTTTTTTCTTGATGAGATTAAGGGAAAAATTATAAACACATGCTTTGGATTGCCTTTCATATCATTATGTGCTACCATTCCATCATATTTTACATCCTTATCATTTATCCATGATTAAATCACCTCCAATGTTGGTCATCATGTTCCTTTGCAACCTTGAATCTTATCATGTAAATTATATTTAAGCCTAGCTATAAAACATTATCCAATCCTCATATTTTTTGTCAATCAATCATAAACAATCACCAATCTTATCGTACTTAGAGGAATCAGTGATCCTAAGTACTTATCATCATCATTCCTTATGGAATTGATCATTCCTGGCATCCAATCAATGAACCATTATCATATTTTGACAAAGGATATGTTGCTTGTGTGACATGTTTTGCAGTGAATCTTTCATTTTGATCTATCGTTTATCCATGGTTGCACTACCTCTGGTGTGGGGCATCTAGTTCCTTCAATCAGTCATATCACATTTCACTTCACTCCATCTTTAAAAATTCAAAAAATTCAAAAAAAAAAACCATAAAATGTCTGAAAAAAATTCAAAAATTCATAAAATGTCTTGAAAAAATGCAAAAAAAATCATAAAATGTCTTGAAAAAATCCAAAAAAAAAAATCATAAAATGTCTTGAAAAATTCAAAATTCAAAAATCAAAAAATGTCTTTTGAAGAAAACACAAAAATTCCAAAAAGCATAGTCATGTCGATTCGATGCAGTCCGCGTCAATTTCAGTCTTGATTAGTCTTTGTCATTGTCGAACTGCGTTGTCTCTGCGCATTTGCTACGTAGGCAAGGCTCATCTTCGAGCCCCCGAGACATTAGGTCAGTCCTATTAGGTTTGTCAAAATAAATCATGGCTCAATCTTTCGTCAGTAAGACAAAGTCTTTGGTCATGTCGAATTACAAGGTCTCTGAGTGCATGACGTAGGCAAAGCCATCTATCGATGAGCCTTCGAGACCGCACTAGGTCAGTTCATTAGGGTTCATGGCACTACACTAACACACACATCAAAAGTCTTCAATCATTTCTACATGGGAAAACTCCTCAAACAAAGCAAATCATGACAATCAGTTATTTTAGCATGGCAATCTCATCAGCACGTCACTCACATCATCATGGCAATATCGGCATATAGTCAAATACAAGTCAAACTTGGTCAAAGCAAGTCAAATCATCATAAACCGGTCAAACTGTCAAATTTCAATGTTCTTCAGATGTGTCCTTCTATAGAACCAACTCTGTCATTTATGCCTTATGATGTGTCCTTCCTAGGCATCGTCACTATTTCGAGGGACCCCTTACGACCATTAGGGATAAAATCCTCTTGTCATCGGTATTATTCAAGATGTGTCCTTCCTGAATTCACCAATTCTCGACATTTTCCAAGGTCATAAAAACTTTAAATATTTCGACATCTCGACATTATCAAACATGGCATCTTGGCATTAGAACAATGGATATCCAGACGCACTTGACAAACACTTGACAATTGTCTTTTAGTTTTTATCATGATATTAGTTTTTCAGCGAGATCCCACTAACCAGGATTTAGAGAAGCAGCGACGTATCATGAAAATTGACACGCATGACTACTAGTTTCTCAGCAAGGTCCTGATCTTGGGATTTAGAAAAACAATGACATATCATGGTAAGGGCTTTATTTGTTTTTGTATTTTTGACAATCATGCTACTAGTTTCTCAAGGATGTCCTAGAAACAAGATTTAGAGAAGCAGTGACGTTTCATGATTTGTCCTTATCTTTTTTCTGCATGTGGTTGATTATGGCAAACAGACTAGGGCAGGCACGCTCCTAGTGTGAGTCATGATCATCCTTGTCTGTGACTATTTGTCTTACGTGATGGTACGACCTTGCACACCTTGATCTATGCCATATCATGGTGTTTATTAGCCATTACAACAGTTCGCCCAATGATGATTAAGAGCAATAAATATTAAAATCCTATGTCAATGTTTTGAAGGATTTGGTCTAGGAACTAACATGCATCTTCTTTAGTCTTGTCATCTTCTCTCACTCATCTCATATAGGCATTGTATCCATATCATCATCCATTTTTTTTTTTGCACTAACATTTTTTTGTCTCTTCATATTCTAGTCTTTTGATTAATTTCGAGAGCACACCCATGTTCTTGGAACCTGTCTGTCCTCTCGAGGGGGCATACCATAACCCTCCTCGTCATTCTTCCTCATCTTATTTTGCACTAGGGCATATTCTCGACTTATTTTCTTTGTCACAATGCGACATGCTACATTATGACAAGAGGGGCAAATGTAGACACATAAAATTGTCCTAGGCTTGCAACTCTTAGATTATTCAACATTTCCCCTTTCATTCATAATAATTAAATAATTTTTAATTATTTAGGTATTTTCTAAAGAATCATAATTCTTCTATTAATTAAATAATTTTAATTATTTAATTAATTCATTTTATCTTTATTCTCCTTGATTAATTAAATAAATTTATATTTATTTAATTACGTCACTAATTAAGTCCCTTCTTTTTAAAATTAAATAGATTCTAATTTGTTAATTTTTGTCCACTCCACTATAATTAAATAATTATTTTAATTATTTAATTATTCATTAGCCTCTTCTCTCATTAAATTAAATAAATTTAATTTATTTAATTTAATCCCTCTCTTGAATTTTGAATTAAATCATTATTTAATTCCAAATGATTCTTTGTCACATTCCTCTATAATTAAATAATTATTTTAATTATTTAATTATTCATTAGTCACCTAAATTAAATAATTTTTATTATTTAATTTCTCCAGCAACCTCTTTGTCGTGCCAATCTTATCTTCCACATCAAATCTTATCTCTTGACATCTCATTCAATTTCATCCCTTGATTGAATTATCTCATAATTCAATCTCAACTCTTCATTTCTTGTCATTGCCCTAATTTTGACCTAACCCTATTCCATACTACAACATTCAATCTTGACCATTGATTCTAGGGTATTTGTCATCTTCTCATCCACATTCAAAATTGCAGTTTCTATAAAATGGCAATTTTGTTCTTATTTTCATCTCATGCTCATTTGATCAACTTAGATTTTTATTATTGTCATTTGCAGTCATTGTCATTTTAGTCTATTGTGAAGTCATTTCTTTTATACAAATCCTTCAACATTTGCATAGGGCTTTGGCATTAGTCTAGGTGCTCATTTGAAATCTGAGGGCCTCATTCGATTTGCTGCAAACTAGAAGGTGTAACAAAGGTGAAGCATGGAAGATGAAGATTTATGGTAACATTGTTCCTTTTATTTTCATGTTTATTTCCTTTGTGCTTTGTTACTTCAATGGATTTTTTTGGTGTTTATTGTTTAATAAGCTAACTATCTAAATTTTCCATAGATACAATATCTTCATCTCTATATCCTTCCATCTCTCTTCCTCTCTCTCTCTTGCTCTTCGTATGTCTCTATATCTATATCTTGTTTCCTATTTATCTCTCTCCACATATGTTCTTCCATCTCCCCCTATATCTCTATCTCTCCATCTCTCCCTCTCTCTCTACCCCTATATCTCTCCCTCTCTCTACCTCTCTATAGACCACTTCCTATCTCTCTATTTATCTTTTTATCAATCCCTCTCACATTCTATCCCTCTTTCTCCCTCTATATATTTATCTCATCCATCTCTATCTCTCTATCCTCCATTTTTATCTCTTCCTCTCCTCTCCACATCCATCTCCTTCTCCATCTACATCTCAGTATCCATCTCTATCTTCCTCTATATTTCTATCCCTTATCTCTCCCTCTTTCTACCCATCTCTCTCCATCTCTAAATATTCAGAGGTCCTACCAATTGATCTCATGTATCATACAAATGTATGCAAAAAGAGAGAAAAATATTTCCTAGTTGACCTTCCACACATCTTCAGTGTACCCATTGCACACCAAGGTGTGATTGCTATTAAATTATTTTTTTGGGTCAATAAGGATACCATCACATTGATGGGACCATAGATAGTATCATGAACATATTTTGGTAATATGAAGGTTCATAAACATCTTATTCTTATTTTTTTTGTGCTAGAGGATAACAATTGTAACTTTCTTTTGTCTCTTAATATACCTTGGGGGATGATGGAGGCAATGGTGAGAGCTTAATTTTATCCATATTTTACTTTGCAACTATTTCTTTGGTGCTTCATTTTAAATGCATATGATATAACTTGTGAACCTTATTTTTTCTCTCATAGAGAAATTCTTTAGGAGTCTATATATATGTATCAAGTGTAAAATGATGACTCAAAAATAGGTCTATATTCATCTCTCTTTAATAATTAAACATGTCTATCATCATGAATATATTTTAAGCATTAATAAATTATGGATGAAACCACCATTAGTTGCTCAAGCCAAGGGATTCCATGTGACATAAGGAATATATCAAAATATGAAATAAGATTAATAAAACAAAAAATTCCTTGAGCCCTTATTGGAGAGGTAATCTTATATATCCTAAAGTGGAAATGAGGATAATTGTTTTTAGTGAAATACAAATATGTGCATTGCATTGTTACAAATAATGATCATATATAGATACTTCAGTGCAAATGTTAAACTAGTTCTTTGGTTTGATAAGGATACCATCACATTGATGGACACATATAGTATCTTGAACATACAATGGTCTATAGTATTGTTTTTGAGGAATATCTTCATCATGTATTGGAATTACCATAGGTGTAAGAGGAGAATAAGCACTAGCACAAGTCAACACCACAAAAATATCTATATAGGAATGGGAATATTAACAAACATGTTGTATATCATGGAATCTCTATTAAACACATAATATTTAGAAAATAAATTAACATTATATCCTTTAGGAAGTATTCTAGAAGGATCTAATGGATGAATAAGAGAAAAGAGTGACCAAATTAGCATTAAATAAATTTTGAGGTGCATGATCTAGATATTTAATCAATATTATAAAATTTCTTTTATTTTTATGCTTAAAAGAAAGAGCATTAAAAGTAGTAGCAACATGATTAACACTAGGTTTCATTTATTTATTGCCATTACCCTTTTGGAACTTAGCAGGGTAATAATACAATGAAGATTTATGGGAGGACCCATATTCCAAACCATTGAAAGCAAGTAACTTGATTTCAACATTCTTGGAATGAGCACAAAGGTCTATGATAGAAGCATAACTATTCAAATAAACAATGTAATAGATAGGATATAACAAAATCTTAATAAAAATACTTTGTGATCCATTATTTGGGAGATAGTGGTTGATTTAAATGGTATAAATAATTTGAAATCAAATGGAAAAATCATTGATGTGGTGATTAAAACCTTGAGTAAAGTTAAGGCTAATTGTGGCTAGTTGAACAAAAGTGCATAGACCCAAAAGCCAAAGAATAAAACCATTGAATACCATAGTCTTGATGAGTAATGTAAAATAACATTCAATTTCTTGTCACCATTAGCATAGTCCAAGAACAAAGCATTAGAGGTATACAAATGAGTATTAGGTTCATATTTATCATGGTATAATTCAAAGTGGGGTTCCATGAAACCAACTAGTAGTGAATAAATAATAATCTCAAATTCAAGAGGTATGTGATTTTTTGGAGAATAAGTAATAACATCTTTCCCATTAGGAATAAAATAGAATTTTTTCTCAACTCTATCTAGATTTTAAAAAAGTGCATAAAGGGTGAAGGTAGGGATAGAGGTGGTAGCATAAGTTACAATATAGAGTATATAAAGGGGACTAGAAACAAGAGATACAAATATAATACTAAAATAAATGAAATGCAAAGCTAGAAGATAAAGAGGAAGGTGTAATATTAGTAAGGTTAGATTAAGGGATGACACTAGTAAGCAAAGAAGAGGGAATGCAACTAGTGGGATGAGATGTAAGTGGAACACTAGTGGAAGAAGAGGTGGTACTTACATTAAAAGAAGGAACATTAAGTGACATTCACACTAAATGTGGTAACATGGGAGATATGCATAATGAGGGTATCTACATTGGGATAAAAGTAGAAAGTATTGATGGAATAGAAAGGGTGGGTTGGTAGAGAGAAGATGATTCATAAAATTGAGGCAACTATATTGCACTTTAGACATCACTTATAGATTCTGAATGATATATCATCAAATTATCTTTGCATACAATTAACCACCTAGAACATATTCTTATCTCCATGAAATATGTATTAAATAACTTTTAAAAAATATGTCAATGTAGGAACAAAAATTACATCACACAGAAAACATGCAACACAAGTAACTCTAGAGAAACTCTCAATCAGGTAGAAAACTCTAGGAAGAGTGAGCTATGCTCCTTATGTCACTAATCCTTAGTCATATATGCACATGTATATTATCTCTTGGATTTACAAAAAATCTCTACACCTTGTATTATGAACCATCACATCTAGAGACTAACCTTAAGATTATCATGATATGCATATCCTATTATAGTTGTGGAGAATGAAGGACTTCACTTGATACAAAGGTTCTAGTGTCCACATGTAATAGTCCAAAGTCTATTGCAATAATCAAAAGTGACTGTATGTGTAACTTTTGTTGAAAAGAGATACCTATGGCATCTACCCTTCACATATGATAAGATCCTCTCTATTATGAACAACCTCTAATTCCCATTGGTTTCAATTCTCTAGTTTATATGGATGGCCATGATAATCTCAATTAGTTAGCATCCACTTGGCTCTAATAAAGTTTTTTAGCCAACATCCTCTTTGCTCCAACAAACTCTACGAGCTAGTATGCTTGGCCTTGGTTTCCACAACCCAACCGACCAACTATTGATCAATGGCTTCCTATGCCATTGATGAATGAATCTTCCTTCCCAATTGATTCCACTTCCTACCATTGTCCCTTTCTCTCATGCCTCTTTGCCTTCTAATTCTCACACTACCCTCAACAACCAATGTTATCAACTTTATTGTAATCATGGTAATGAAGACACTTGTTGCCTAGCGAGTGAGACACACATGGGTTCAAATAGAGAATGATCTACCAACAAGTAAATGACTACCAAAGAAGAAAAAAAAAACACATGGCCAACCAAGAATATAAATTGTTTCATGCCTAAGAAGAATAATGGATGCTACCAACACATGCGTGAAAAATGCATTTGCTTGCCAAAACTTACATACAAGGTGAAGGTAGTGTGAATGGTCACTTTACAAAAAATTACCATGGGAAAACTAACAATTGTTACCTAGTTGGAAAACCAATTGCTATTAGTGTTTATGATAGTCCACATGCTTGAAGGGAAAACACACGCTATTACCATAGATAAAATTTTCCACTTTTCAACCTCATCTATATTGCCAACCATGCCGTCATAGATTCATCACTTTGTCCTCTTGTAACTATTGAACAATGTATTTCTAGCTTGATCAACACTCCCTTCTTATTCTTACATGCTTATAGTAAGTGCTACAATCTTCAACAAAGCATTAGACCTTCCCTATAACACCACGACAAGCTTTGCTAAGCCTTGGTCCATGCTTGTGACATTGTTATAGTTATACCAACAAACCAAGTTACAAGTGTTCTTGTTAGTAACAAGAAACATAAATGACTCTTGGAGTGAACCATGCCCTCATAGATTCATCACTTTGTCCTCTTGTAGTTGTTGAACAATGTATTTCTAGCTTGATAAACACACCCTTCCTATTCTTACATTCTTATATTAAGTGCTACAATCTTCAATAAAATATTAGACCTTCTCTATAAGACTGCGACAAGCTTTGCTAAGCCTTGGTCCATGCTTGTGACATTGTTATAATTATACCAACAAGCCACTACAAGTGTTCTTGTTAGTAACAAGAAACATAAATGACTCTTGGAGTGAACCATGCCCTCATAGATTCATCACTTTGTCCTCTTGTAGTTGTTGAACAATGTATTTCTAGCTTGATAAACACACCCTTCCTATTCTTACATTCTTATATTAAGTGCTACAATCTTCAATAAAATATTAGACGTTCTCTATAAGACTGCGACAAGCTTTGCTAAGCCTTGGTCCATGCTTGTGACATTGTTATAATTATACCAACAAGCCACTACAAGTGTTCTTGTTAGTAACAAGAAACATAAATGACTCTTGGAGTGAACCCTATCACTCTTACTATCACTACAAATGATTTACATAATAATCTAAATGCTTGTGACATCGACAAGAAATAAACATATAACCCCACAAAATTTAGCAAACTATTTTGACTTATAACCTTACTACAACTATCCATTAAAATTACTGAAAAAACATCTTTCTACCTTAATACAAACCACAAACATCCTACAACCTTGAATCTGATTGTTCACCAAACCTAATCCATTTTCAAATCAAAAGATGACCTTTGTTAATAATTTACTTTATTGATAAAAAACACTAGACAACTTACCTATCAAAGTTTGTTGAATCTTTCCTTGTGAAAGGTTGGGCACCATACTTCTGGGTTGAAAATCATAGAAATTATAGTAATTGAGCATAAGTATGCGTGCAAAACTTGCCTATCAATGCACCTAAATTATGTGTTGGCCTTATCCTTTTGGCGAGTCCACCCCATTGAGGGTGATGGCGAATAAGATACCCCTTCCTAATGGTCAAGGTGCATGAACGTGAGCATCCATAAAAGGTCAAGGATAAGGTGGAGTGTAGATCAAGTATTGCTCACACGTGAAGGAACAAACACTTTTTAAAACCCCACTAACAAATCAAATAATATGTGTACTAACAATCCAAGATTTCTAGGTAGTTGGACTTTAGGCCATAATTTAAGTTATTGCCCATGTATTCAAATTATTTGCTATTATATAATCAAAATAATAATTCAAATTGACTTGTAATAATAAAAATTTAGGAGGAGAAAAGGCTTCTAGAAGTGATGACAACATGCTTATGTCATCAAAGTAAATATTGTATATTGCTTTCTATGACCTCAAAGCACTTTTATAAGATAAATGACCTACAAATAATTCTCCATTCAACCAAGCACTAAATTAATAAACAAGTAAAGAAGAAAGGGATGTGACCATTTGGGTGCCACTAGGGGAGGGGACATTGGAAGGGTACCTTTCAATAGGAAGGAGGTGACCAATAATTTATGGGCACCAAACAAAACATTCTTGGACTAAAAGGGTACCCAAAAAAATTAAATGATTTTAATAATTTCAGATTTAAATTAAAAGTCTTAATTTTTTGGTTGAATAAGAGAGTAAAGGAAAAAAAGTACACAAATGATTACTTTTTCCATGAGGATGGCCAAATTGAGTGGGCTCATGTCCCACAATTATAGGGATAGTTAAAGTGGCTCAATAATTATAAAGATGATTTTTAACTCTCTAGTTAAAATGGTTTTTAAGATTTGTAATGGTGAAAATTTGGATACTTCGCATTTTATTTATTTATGTAGGATTATTTTTTTATTGGAATATTTTTAATATATTATTTAATGTATAAGGATATATTTTAGTATGAAAATTGATAAATAATAAAAGTTTTATTTGGTTTTATTCTTGTAGACACTTGAAAATCGATTAATATTTTCGACATCAATCACACTTATTATTTTTCAATGTTAATTAAATAATTTTATTATTATCAATTATAATTAAATAATTTTTAAATTGTTTAATTCTTATCAAATTCCTCCTTTACTATTAAGTAATTTTTTTGTATTATTTAATTGATTCATATTATCTATTCATCTATATTAATTAAATAATTAATGTTATTTAATTAAATAATTTATCATTATTTAATTAATTACCCATTTTCCATCTTCATAATTAAATAATTATTTAATTAATTCATTTATCTCTCAACATTATCTTTTTCCAAAATAAATAATATCATTTATTTTATTTAATAAATTCAACCTTGCACATGTAAATAATAATTAAATTTATTTAATTATTAAATACTCATGCAAATTCCACCTCACCTATTGACTAAGACTTACTCTTAGTCCACTCATCAATCAGATCCGCTTAACTCCCACTCACTTCGAGTCCACTGAGCAATCAATTTAATCTGCTAACCATAAATCTCAGTTAACACTCTAATCAATGCTCTTAACTAATCCATACGACCAGTTACCTAAAATCATGCAATCACTTAATTGACCATCAATTCTAAGCCCTTGATCTTTTTAGTCTCTCATCTAATCTCGACAGCTGATCGATGTCTCAAAATATCTATAAATAAAACCATCCTATCATTCATTTTTTCATCTCAAATTGTGTAGAGAAACTATACTCATATTTTACAATGCTTTTATGCTATTGTGCTTATTAAAATATGAGAGCAAATGACTACTTATACCATTCTCCAAGGTGAATAAAGGAGAACAATGGAGCTATCCTAGAGTAGACTATGTGTATTTCACCGTGTGCAAGAATTTCATAATTGAAGCTCTATGTGGCATAATTAAGGCTCTATGTGGCACATTTGTGCAAAATATAGGTACATCTGTGTCTCTAGTTGGCTCATCTATTGCTCAGAACTACACATTTGATAGAGAAGGTAATATGCTTTTTATCAATTTTTAATTATTATGGGGTAATTATTTATTAGATTTTAGGGTTACTAATATGTTTATTGAGTAGCTTATGGCATTCATTGGAATTGAAGTCTAAACCTAAACTACTAATGTTATTTTTTATAGTGATTTTGTGCTTGATTTTCATAAATTATGAACATTTCAATTTTATAATGTGAATGAACATTGTTTGCTATATCTAGTAAGTCCTTAAGTACATATGCTCTCTTCTTGCACCTAGTGTGAACTTGGAGATTAAAAATACCTTAGGATTTACATTATGTTTATTTGTCTGAGGATTTGATTGTCTACATACACTCTTCCCTCATGACTCTTAAGAATGATTTTGGGAATCAAAAATAATATCATATATCTATTTTATTATAGTAGGATGCCTACTTGGGGATTTCATCACCCTAAGGATGACCTCAACCATGTTTATCAACGGGGTATATAAAAGGGGGAGAATGAAAGTTGTACCCCAAGGTGTGGCCAATTTCCTTTAAACCAAGCCTCATGACCCTCGATTCATCGAGATGTGTATAGGTGAAGAGAGTGAAGGAGACCCCTCCAATCTTGGGCATCCAAGAACGGGCTCACTATTCACAGTATTACTATGAACCTTGTTTAATAAGAATCCTTTAAGACCTTTAGTTATTGGCTTAGTGTGGTGCATAATACAGTATCATGCTCGAAGTTACTCATCATGTACTCTTCTCTTGTTGAGGCGACATAATTCCTTGTTGGATCTAGTCCTTTTAAAGAATGTTAGAACTCTAAAATAGATTGAAAAACCAAAGGAACTTTTTAAGAGAAAATAAAAGTTACACAAACTAGAAAAACATAAATAATTTAAACTAGAACTCTGAGAGATTATGTAATGTCAGGATGATAGAATTGCATTAAGATCTTCCAAGATAGAAAATACAAGCTAGGTAGTGAGTTTATATAGAACCAAGGAGAGGATGGAGTTGACAAATCAATGAGAAATTTTGAATAAAGAGGCTAAATTTTTATTGCATCTAAAAAATCACCAGTATAATCAATCAAAGCCCGAATAGACACCCAGAAAAAACCAAGAACCCAAAACCATCAAGCATCCACCAAAGAGTAGAACAATCAATAGGACCAACCAACAGAAAACATCATCCAACCATGTCCTCCAAGATTAACCTCTATAAATCTTGGGAATAATCCTATGATAGCTGCTCTTAGCCTTCAACCTGCCAGCCACTAGCATGCTTAGAAGCCCATTTGGCTAAAAAATAAACAATCCTATTCCACTCACATGGAATGTGAGTAAAGGATACAAACTCAATCAAGCATGGAGCATAGTTGTAGAATATGCCTAACAATAGAGGCAAATTTCCAATTGAACCCATCCAAATTCTACTCAGTCAACAAATTACCAATGATTTGAGAGGCTGGTTCATAGGTGATATTGCACCAACCAAGAGCATAAGCTCTCTCAATAGTAAAGAGAATTACCAAACCTTCCATGAAGTTATTGGTTTGTTGGCCCTTATGAATGGAAAAGAAGAAAATGACCTTGCTAGAGCTATCTCTTCCTATGTCACCAATCCCAACAAGCTTAGGATTATCCCTTTAAGGTCCATCTATATTAATCTTTAAAACATCCATCAAAGGAGGGGACCAACCACCATCTCTATGAACCTTATTTTGGCTTGACGACCCCTTCAAACATAGAAAGAGTCAAATGAAAGACCATGTAGGCCCAAGCTATTCTCAATCTCTTCATCTCCCCTCTCAAAGGAAAAGACACTTCACATTTAGCTTCCATAGTCTCTTGAATCATACCAACAACCCTCTGTCGAACCCGTTGAATCATCAACTTACTTACAAAAAAAATCCTAGAGGATTCCTCTCAAGACAATTCTTCCAGGGGATGAATGTAGGTCCAATATTCCATACAATTTGGAGGAAAGAGGCCTATATCAAAGGTCTCCCTAGAATAATCTAGAATTTAATCAATGCAAAAACATGAACATAGGGATGTCTCCACCCCTCAAAAAATGCTAAATAAGCTTAGAAAAAGGACAACAAAAGAACAAGTGGGATGAATCCTCCTCACTGTATCCACAAAAAACACAAACAAATGTGCCTTGAAAACCCCACTTTCAAAGATTATCCCAAGTCAAGCATATATTCCACATAAGTCCACAAGAAATAATTAAGCACTTAGCCAAGAAAACTTATCTTTACATTTTTCCGTTCCATGAAACTCCATCCTACCATACTTCTAAAAATGAACTCCTAATAACCACTAGTCACCATAAGTGTAGATCCCCTTAGGTCCTGGGCTCCAAGCCAAAATATCCCCTCAAAAATAATAGATTAACAAACAGCTTAAGCACTAGGATTTGATTATACTTCAAGAAACATTAGTAGAGAGATCATGAGAGAGCAAAACCAAAAGATTCTTGTCTCGTATGAGGGTTTCCTTTGACTTAAGACGCCAAATAAGTAGTTCTTCTAGGATGCCAAAGGTGACACGCCATCTAGAAGACACACCGCATCTTGAGCAACAAAGAAATTAAGAAATTCAACATATAGAAACAAATCTCTACTTCTAAGCCTCGAATAATCCGTATTTGTGACTATTTAACTAATTAGAAACTGAAAACTAAAATGAACACAAGGATGCTGGGGGAAAACTTACCTTTATCTAGACGTTCGAATCTTCACTCCAAGCTCCTTTTCGTGAGCTACACACAAAAGACCAAGGAGAAAGTTGTTGGGTGGCTACAACCTACCTCAGTTAGACCCCACTTTAGTGTTCCCACCTCTACGAACAACCAAGTTGGAAAAGAAAGCTAAAGAAGCAAATGAAGCATGTGGTGAAAGCAAAACCCACTTAGAAGTAGAACCCGCACCATGATAAGTGTGTGGTGAAATAAATATTTGCTCAGGAGTAGTACCTACACCACGATATAGTAAGCAAACGAGTATGAA
>VDFB02105408.1:0-20860 GCA_007258455.2 Sequoia sempervirens | reverse complement strand
ATGAGAAAAGGGATTTAAAAGATGAGCGGTACTTTCAATTTAATTTTGTATTATTTATAGTTAGTAGGGAAAAGTATTTAATAGAATACTATACATTAATAGTTGTTATGATGTCATATAATAAGATCCATAGATAAATATATTAAAAAATGTGTAGTGGTTGTAAAATTTTATTAAGGAATCAACATGTGTAGACAAACATACACATATATATATGGTGAGATATAAGACAATTGGTACTACATGTCTTGATGCACATGTTTTGGTCTCATTTTTAGGTACTTTTGGACGACTTAGTGAAAACACAACCTATTAAACTACATTAATATATAGAGCACTAAACAATAACTTTAAGCTCTTAGCTCATGTATAGAGATATGCTAAATTTTTCATGAAAATCTAATGCACCATTTAAGAGCTTGACATGTGCCAAGCTAGGGTGTGAAGGCATTGGGTCATCTCCCCTTGTAGATAGCCTTCCCCACCACTAGTTGGGTCACCACTTACTACTCCCACGTGCCCTCATTATATAGATAGGTCCTTTTCAAAAGATATAAATGTTTGTTTCTTCGAACTCTTGTCATTTCAACATTATGGGGTGCTTTTCAATACTGGTGTAGTAATATAACTGCATTTTATACTATTATAGATATCCTAAACATGTGTATCTAAAACAAAGTCTAGAGATATTAATCACGAGTTATCTTCATTTTATTTTATTTATTACATATAAATGAACACATATTTTTAACTTTAATTTCATGTACACTATTTATTTATTTATTATTTGGAAAACTATTTTTCATAATACATTTATTTTACTTTTGTATGTAAGTTTTCAATTTTTTTAATTGATTGTAGTTTACAAATATTTATAGAGAAGTACATCATATCTTTTTTTCATGCTCTCAAGAATGATATTTGAAATTACAGACTGAGTTTACTATTTTTTACATACTACCAGAACTTTTAGGATTTGGAATATACACATGCATATTGTATTCTACAAAATTTTTTTACCAAAATTTTACACTATTGCTTTTTGTGGATAGGTAAATTAGGTTTGGAATCTTAAATCACACACAACAACCATAAATTATTAAAAATAAGCTTTAAAATCCCAATCCAACAATAGAGCACAAATTGACATACACAAAATTGAATGTAAACAAATAAAAAAAAGTATACATTTATGCCATGATTGCTTGACCTCTATTGCTCTCTCCTTTTCACTTGGTAAGATTTGAAATGTGTTACTCTCAGCTTTTTGTATGCACAGATCAATAGGCTCAAGATGATAGTTTCAGTGAAAGTTAAAGACTATGGTTGTAGAAAAGAGAGTTTGAAGACCACATTTATAGAAGAAGATGGCAAGACAGACAATCGAGATCGAATAGAAGATCGAAAATTAAGATTGAATGAGACAACTTGCATGGGAAAGTTGCTCATTTTTTAAATAGAAAAATGGAAGAGAAATGGAAGAGTTGAGTGGAGTGAAAAATAAAAATAAGTAAGAATTAAGCGGTGAAAATCATGGAAATGGAAGAGTTAAGTGAGAGTTCAAGGGTGTGTGCAAGAAGTTGAGTCCACTTTTTGGCCAAAAAGTGAAAGTGTTTTTCCTAATTTTTAGAATTTGACACATTTGACCTTAAGATTTGAAGCACTTAGAGATGAAATCTTTAAAAAAGTCACTAATCATAAAATGTAGTGCTCGAAGTCTAGTTTCCAAATATGTAATTTATTTCAATACCTAGATTGTACAAATTGAGTTTCAATAGGCGTTTCTAAAAACCACTATTTAAAAGTAACATTTTTTTACCATACCATGCACGTGTACGACATCCATATTTTGACTTAAATTATCATATTTTTCTAAATCCTTTTGGGAAAAGATTTGTGACTCACTGAAGCTTGTTCTTGATGTTTTTTTGTAATTTTGTATTGAATTTTTTTTTTTTGTTAATTTTTTATTAGGCAGATTTGTCGTTTTGAAAAATCATCATGTATGGCATGCATAAGATGACCTAAACTTATAATTTATTATTATTATTATTATTATTTAATTGAAAATAATTGTCTGAAGTTTGTTCTCGTGCAATCCGTTTGTCAAAATGTTATGTCGATCAAAAGTTATTAAAATAGTAGAAAGCCCTGATATTTAAAGTTTATGGACCAATTTTATTAGAAATTAATTGAAAAATAGAAAAAATAATCCAATTGTAAAAAAATTACATATTTAGAATCTGCATTGTCTCATCTAAAATGGGTTTTAATTTCATCAAAAAATTCTACAAAAAAAGTTGTCAGCCATATGTCCAAAGTCGGTATTTTTCTCTGACATTGTTAAGACCTTCAACTTGCAGGTCAAACCAGGTTGAAGGCCTAGGTTCGGATTTCCAATGCTTTTCCCGAACCAAAATCCTAGGCAAAAACCCGACCACAAGGCTAATAGAAATTCAAATTTTAAAAACTGGGATTGCACTTTATAAAACAGGATCCGTTTATTAAAAGCGGGATCTTGTTTTATAATCGGGATCACGTTCCCTAATTTATAATATTCAAACCGTTGGAAGGGAAACGTGATCCCATTTTGTAAACGGGATCCTATTTTCCTTCCAATGGTCCCCACATTAAATATCGGGGAACGAGATCCCATTTCTTTTATTTAAATTTACTGCTAAAAAATACTGTGAAGTCTGCAACTTCACATGTACGGCCGAAAGCAATAAAATTGAACTATTTTTCATGAGCTATTGTATTTACAGGTGGTGAACTCGATTTTTGATTGATTTTTTCAAAGGAGGCATCATCTACACTATTTTTGAAGTGGAATTGTGTTAGTTTTGTGCTTGTTTGGAGGAACAAAAGGTATTTAACTTGCAATATGGATTGAATTTTTCAAAGGAGGCATGAAGAAAACAATTTTTAAAGTGGAATTGTACTAATTTTCTACTTGTTTTGAGGAACACAAGAGGAATTTTTTTTCCTAAAAGGTATTCAACTTCCAATTTGGATTGAATATTTTGAAGAATTTCACTATTAACATTCATTTGTGCTTGAGAATTTAATAATCATGGGAGATAAAGCTCGTAATAAGAGAAGGAAGACATTGACTCCTCAAGAAGTTGAAGCAAATAGAGAGGAGAGACAAAGACAAAGAGAAAGAAGAATGAGAATGAAATCAATGAATGATGGTGGAGCATCCAATTCCACAACTATTGAAGATGAAAACATTGAGGATACCATGGTTGTAGATGAAGCTAATTTGCAAGGAGTCAATTTGGACAAGAATATGATTATACAAACAAGTCCTACTATGTCTTCAAATCCCTCTTTGAATGCTATGGAAAATGTTTCAATATGCACAAATCCAGGTATGTCTTCAAATCCACATGTTAGTGAAATGGTAAATTTGTATGTAGAAGTTTTACAAGATGCTGGACTTAATAATGTTGACATTGATGATATTCAGAGAGATGAAAATTTTATAGAATTTGTTGAAAACGAAAAAGAAAAATCTTTTATTGCAAATGAAAAACAAAATGATCATTTTCTTGAAAATGAAAACAAAACCTGTATTTTTTATGAAAATGAAAATAAAAACCGTTTTGTTGATGAAAATGTAAACGAAAATGAAGATTAAGATGAAAATGAAGATGAAAATATAGAATGTGATGTTAAATTTAATGAAAATACTTTTTTTAAAATTGGAAGTGGTGTTTTCGATAATCTTCCTGGTCAAATTTCTTGGAGGCAAATAAGAACAAATACGAATAGAATATACACCAAATTTTTTTATCGTAAAAAAATTGCATTTCAATGTCAACTAATGATGCAATTGATAAGAATGCAAAAAATGAGGAAAGTAATGAAAAGGTTAGGCTTTTATGTTAAACCAAAAAGAAAAGATCAATCATTAAAACATGTTATGTCTACTATTGCTAGTGCCATTCAATCTATTAGGAAAAATAGTTGATCTAAAGATAAAAACGCAGCAAGAAGAGCTATAACAACTACTATAGTTAATAAAACAACTTTGAATAAAAGAATGGTACAAGCAATATTAGTGAAGTTTTAAAAATACATCCTAAAACATTGCTAAGAGCGGCAAAAAGAAGAGAAAGTATAGAAAATGATCCTATCAATCAATGTTGGAGTTTTAGTGGATGACTATCAAGGTCTGATATGAAATTGAATGTTGAAATTAAATCTTTGATCGAAAAAATATTGGCATGATAATACTAGGGTTTCATGTAATGCTAGAGATGTTTAAAATTAAGGGTGGGGTCCAAAGTTCGTGATCCTCACCCAAAACACCTATTAGATACAACACAAACTGAATTTTATAGAAAATTTTGTAGTGATTTAGTGTTATCTGGTAATATTAAAATAAGTCAAAGGTCTTTTGAAAAATGTAAACCCTCATATGTAAAAATTAATAAGCAACAAATATCTTGTTGTTGTAAAATACATGTTCAATTTCATTATTTTTATGATGTTTTTATATATATGTTGTACCTTGCATACTAACATGATTATACGTGAGTGTGGTATTGATATGCCACCTGAAGCAATAAGAGAGTTTATTTCAGGTTTTTTTTGTAAAAAATCTAATGATAAATTATTTTATTTAAGTTCTTCTATTTCTGGACAATGCATTAACTGTGGAAATCTTTCATTTTTAAGAATTTGTTTGCATGAAAGTGTTGATCATGATTTTGGTCAACAATTAGTAAATGGTAAAAGATTTAAGAATGTTCACTATTCTTTAAAAGATGGAAAAATAGGAAAGCGTTGTGATTTAGTTACAAAAAAAAGTTAGTGTGCATGCATTCATGAGTGAATTTAAGAATAAAATTGTACCAAAATATGTCATGCACTTTGAACATGCTCGATGGCTTGATGGCTAATTTTTTGCATGTAGAAACAAATTTCCAATTGGTACTATACTTTCAATGGTTGATTTTATAGAGAATTATACTCTCGCTCCGTAAGAGGAAATTCAATCTCAATATTATAATTCAGTGCAAGTAGCTATGTTTTTCCATATTGTTTATAGACATGCAAATGATAGCACTGAGGATGATAGAAAAGTTTTGAGGGAGTATCATTTTTATTTGAGTGACATTCGGTTACACTCGTCAGAGTTTGTTCAATACTGTTTCAGTATATTTTATAGAAATTTAAGAGAAAGAGGAATCCAGATGAAAGAACATCTCATATGGTTAGATAATTGTACGGGGTAGTTTAAGAATGCTTAAATGTTCTATTGGTTAAGTAGGGTTCACAAGGAACTTAATGTCCAGCATATATGGAGTTTTTTTGAAGCTGGGCATGGTAAAGGAGAACATGATGGAGTTGGTGCGTGTTTCAAAAGAATTCTTGCTAGAGAACAATTAAAATTTGAGGATTCAGTAAAATTTAAAGATGCATGTGAGATTGTGGATTGGTGTAATAGAAGATTATCTGCACCTGGTTCAAGTGATTACTCTACAGCTCATCGATTCTTTTGGTTGGTGGAAGAAGAGAACATTACATACCTAGAGTTTATTGTGAGACAATCAGTGGATCTACTAAATGGCATTCATTTAGGAGTGCAACAACAAGCACATGGACTATTTGGACAAGGGAGCTTGCATGTTTTTGCCAGTTTTTTATCTCAGGAGATTGGGAAGCATGTGAAAATACAGAATGGGTTGAACAGTGGGAGAAAAGATCATTGACACTTGCAGAAGCACATGATCAATATGAAAGAACTATTAAAGAAAATGATCAAGTGTTTGCATCTAAAGATTATGACTGTGTTTCAGACCTTGTACAAGAAGGTAATTTTAATTAATTGTATTTCACTTTATTAAGTTATTTTGTAATACTAAATTATTTATATGGATATGCGCAAGTTATTAAATTGAATCTTGTTGGAAGGACATGTGTATGTTGTTATTGCACCTGAGGGGAATGAAGAGCAAAACAAATATTGGTTGGCTCATTGTGTGGAAACTAAACATAAGTTAATAACACCTCGAGAAGATGATGATGGCTTTCATTATCCAACAGGTACGGTGATCCCCTTAAGACACCCCCTTAAGCAAATTTTGATAACAAGTTTTTGATCCCCTTAAGCAATTTTTTAGAACAAGTCTTTGATCCCTTTAAGAAAATTTTGAGAACTTATTTGATGATGGTTTTTGAACATGTTTTCCAATAGGATTGGTGGTGGTTGTTGGCACTTGGCTACAAAAATACCTGAGAAGAAAGAATGGTCTACCTGCATTTGAAGAATATGAAACACATAAAAAGATTATACATTATTCACATTTGGTGGTGGCAACAAATATAAAACTAGAGCGGTATCATGGAAGACCTTCAAAAAAAGTGTTATGGTCAATTTCTATGGAAGAGCATGAGGCAATCATAGATGCATTGCAAAAGAGAGAGGATGCAGATGGTACAATGGATTAAGTAAATATAGGTATATATAGTTTTAATTTTATTTTGTCCTTTTAAATACATTAAATACATTTTTCAACATTGGTCAAGTGTGTTATTAGTTGAAATTGATTTAAATTGTCCTTTTATACATCCTTAAGGCATAATCACAAAAAGGATCTAGTCCATGCAAATTCAACCTAGACAACATGGAATACTTGGTAAAAATAGGTAATTATTAGTTAAATTATATTTAAATACATGTTTTGATTACATATTGATATTGCTTGTACATTAATAGTTAAAATTGATTTATTGTCATTTTTTGTATCCTTAAGCCATCATTGCATTGATCTCACACTTTGAAACAAAAAGGAGAGGATGTTTGGATTCAACCTACAAACATGTGTGGAATAATTTTAAATGCAGGTACTTGAGTTATGTACATATAGATAGTTTTATATAAATTAAAATATGTATGTTTTGATAATTTCATTGATATTTCTTGTACCTTTTTGATATTAGGTGGTGTGAAGACCTACTACATTCTAGGCACGAGTTTGAGATGTTCTTGAGATGGCATATCCAAATTTTGTAAACACTGTTTTGAGATGACATATATGTACATACATACTTACAGAATTAAACATACTCTATGTACTTCTATGTATCAAATCAATATTCTATATATTTTGTTTGTTAAATTTGCATGTTTTCCTACTTTGAAACTTTATGTCTAATTGTATAATCACTAAATATCATGCATACATTATTGTTAAATCAATTATATCCTTAAGACGTTGTATTATGACCCCTTAATACATCCCCTTAAGAAATTCTATTATGACCCCTTAAGACCCCTTAAGACATCCCCTTTAGACATTGTATTATGACCCCTTAAGAAATTCTATTATTACCCCTTAAGGCATCCCCTTAAGACCCCTTAAGACATTCCCTTCAGATGTTGTATTATGACCCCTTAAGACATCCCCTTAAGAAATTCTATTATGACCCCTTAAGACATCCCCTTAAGACCCCTTAAGATATCCCCTTTAGACGTTGTATTATGACCCCTTAAGACATCCCCTTAAAACATTCTATTATGACCCCTTAAGACATCCCCTTTAGACGTTGTATTATGACCCTTTAAGACGTTCTATTATGACCCCTTTAGACATCCCCTTAAAGATGTTTTGTTATGATGACTCAACCTAAAACTTATAATACTTGTTAATATCACTTAATATTTATACTCAATTATAATCTTCTTTGATCCCCTTAAGATGTCGTATTACGACTCCTTAAGACAACCTATAATTAGTGTTGGATGCTATTGTTTGTTTTGATAGCTTATAGATTAGTATTCGATGCCAATATTTGTTTTGATAGCTTATAGATTAGTATTCGATGCCATTATTTGTTTTGTAAGCTTATAAATTAGTATTGGATGCCACTATTTGTTTTGATAGCTTATAAATTAGTATGGGATGCCATTATTTGTTTTGACAACTTATAAATTAGTGTTAGATGTTATTATTTATAGAATTTATTAATGCTTTTATTCTCTAATCTTCTATGGTATTGTTTATTTGTTAAAATTTGATCCTTTTTGGTATATAAACAGATTGCTTTTGTTTGTAAATTATGATTTATTGACTAATTATTGATTGACGTTCATTGAATAAGTTCATTGAGTAATTATCGCTAATTATTGAATATACATATCATGTATATCATGCATGAGATCACTAAATTTTTAAAGTATAAATATTAAAATGTCCTAGATATTAATATCATGTATGAGATCACTAAATTTCACATTAATGTCCTATATTAATGTCTTGACTATGAATATAAAATGCATAAATGTACATGTGTAAATTAAAATTTCAAACAATAATAAAGTCCATAATTTATGTAACATATTAAGTGCATGAAACCAATATATTAAGCGCATGAAATAAAGTCTAGAGTATAGCCCATGAACTAAATTCCAACTAAGTACTTGAGCCATGAAGTATAAAGTCCAACAGAGTACATGAGAAACCAAAAATATAGTCCATGAAATAAACAAATATAACACATAAAATCACATGTTTCTAGGTCATGTACTGTCTCTATAATCAAGAGACCTCTTCACACCATGCGGACTATGCGGATGACCTGAAACACTCTGTACAAGAGAAAGATGAAATTGGATGTAAGACAATGAAAAATGATTTAATGACAATTTAATTTATAATCCATCATAAAATTAAATTACCATCATATCTGCATCTGGATGCTTTGGTGCACCTGAAGCAACCTCTAAATTCTCTAAATCAATCTACATAAACAAGACAAAGAAATTTGAAATTAGATGTACAACTCTACAATTAATTTTTTTTAATTCAATTTAATTTATATAATTTATCATATTTTAATTGTACCGTATTTTGAGGTTGTGCACCAGGCTCTTCTCCAGGACTTGTTTGTACATGCTCAACTACAAGATTTGTCTCATGCTATAAAAGAAAACGAATATGTAACAAATCTCATATTATGCATATACTCAATTTAAAATTTAAAATTTAAGTTATATTCAAAATATGTAATTTATAATTGACTTTAATATAATAAAAAAATTAAATTACCATTTGATCTGGAGCTTGCTCTACATGTCCTCCTGGTGGTGTAACTATGTCTAGGTTAGGGCTGAAAGTTGCACTAACAAAATCCTACAAGATCAAAATTAAAGCATGTACAATTGAATTAGGTTTATATATATATATATATATATATATTCAAGTTTGCCTCACGAGTAGTTGCAACATCAAATGTTTGCCTGATGCCCATTCTCATTGTGGTATCAACCTAGACATACATGTACATAGACATTTAACACTTATAATATTTACAAGTGTACATGCATGTATTTCATATATCTAGTGAATTCAAAATTCATAAAATTGTAACTATACTAATGTAAGGGTATGTGCAAGATCATGATGGGCCAAAAAGTGGCGATATGATGGGTTTTTGTAGGGTATGTGGTTGACAATTTTTTTTTTACCCAAAATTGATGAAACGAAAAAGGTTTTTAAAGGAGATTCTCAGCTTTCCACCAATATAAATTATGCTTTAGTTTGAATTTAATAAATAATTATTATTTATTTTCTATTTGAATTACAACTAAAGTCCCGATTGATAGGTGATTGAAAATCATTTATAGCTTTCAAACGGTATCACATTTTTTAATCCAAAACATGTCACATTCTATGCTTCACATGTACTATAGGATTAAATAAATAAAAAATGAATTTCATGAATTTTTGACCAAGTTAAGGTGGTTAGACATAGATTTTTTTTATTTTTTAAAATTGTAATAAAAATTCATAATTAATTATTTACTTGGAAAAAATTACAAAAAATATGCATCACACCCACATGAGTCCTCTCTACTTATATCTAAAGGAAAAAAAAAATATTATCTCGAATTTAAGTACTACTACATTGAAATTTCAAATTTTACCAAATAGATTTAAAAATAAATAAATAAAACTAGTAGTTTAGAAACTACATTCAATTTTCTACAAATTCTATTCTTACATTTTTGAAATAATATAGTTAACTTATTCAAATTTTTATGCCAAGTTGCCTAACTTTGATTTTTCTAAATTTTTTGCCACTTAAGGGCCTGTTTTTTCCATGATGATCCTGCACATACCCGTAAACTTTAAACAAATTTATAATATGAATGTACCTACCCCTGATCTATGATGCTCATTAGTGGAGGAGTGGTTGAAAATCCCTTAGGAGGAATCGATGTGGATGCCGATTGACTCGCCTAAACCAACATAAATATTTCAAACATATATGTGATTCAATTATAAATTTAAAACTCAAGTTAAATTTATGATTTCATATATAATTTTAAAAATTGAAATCAAAATACCCCATAAGGGTTTCCAAGTACAACCGGTGTCGATGTATGTACTCGTTGAATAGATGATTTCCCCATCGTTAGTGTCATTTGTACACCAAACAATTTGATTGTTAAAATGTATTGCAAACTTTTCTTTGATATATACATCCATCAAAATTCTTATAAAATGAACGTACATAGATGCATATTTATACCTGTGTCGTAGTGTCCTCAAGGTGATGGTCTGCTAAAAGAAACTCTACAAATGAACTGATGTGACCAGATGAACCACCAGAATCTCCCCGTCTACCTGAACTAGGTGTGGCCTGATCAAGTCCATAGCATACTTGATGACAACTAGTACATATATGGGAGACAAGCCTCGACACTCCTGGAGTGGTACTTAGACTAGCTCCATAAAAAACTCCTCCATCATCATCGTCTCTATGCTCCCCATCCGCTATTGCAGAAGCATGTTGATCAAGGTCTCTTGTGAGTGTACTAAGAGAACCTAATGTTGAGACCAAAGCATGATGATGTACAAGTGCAGGAATGGGAGGACCAAGAGAAACAACAAGGGGTTGTGCATGCACGGGGCATTGGGGATCAACCCTTGCCCCTAACCTCTATTGTAGCATGCTGCCACCAACACCCTAAAATGATCTAAAATCAAAATAATTGGGATTTTTCCCCAGAAAAAACTCTACATATAGTTTTCTCAAAAAATACAATGGGAACTCCCAATTAGCATGTGGGGGACTATCAAAAACCATATACCATAGATCCTAAAAATGTGCACTCATCTGTGGATGTATGCACCACCTCATGGATATTCTAGATTTGTTGGGTGGAATGGGTTGTTGAGTAACAGGGTCAAGAAAGTAGGTGTCTAGATGGGCTTTTGTTATTTTAAGGTCTAATATTTGTTTGTAAGACCGTCGAAATAAAATTGTCTCATTTTTTCTCTCTCGTCAATGCCTATCAAGATCAAAATTGATCATCCTAATGGCATCAACAATGTTTTGCATTGCAAATGCAAAACTTCTCACATGTGGTGGAATCAATGTTTGACTCTGCATAACATTGATTTGATTTTGTAAGGATGCAACTTGATCATTTATACGTGCTCACAAGCGAGCCTCGTCAGATGCGATAGGTGTTGGATGTGGCATATTAGGTGGAGAGGGAGGTGGAGGGGGAGGGGAAGGTGGATGTGGCTATGGATGAGGTGGTGGATTGATGATATCATCAATGTTAAAATCATCCATGATATGAGATATAAATGTGCACCTGCGATAAATCATACAAAATAGGATGTGCATACATATATTAAGATCATATATTTAATTGAAATAGGATGAGCAACATATATATTAAGATCATATATTTAATTGAAATGCACATATATATACATTGATTGAACTTGAGCATGTCCATACAAAATTCAAAATTTAACATGTACATACATTTAAAATAAAAAAATATGATGCATAATTTGCATGTGTACATATCATTAAACTAAACTATGTACATACATACAATTTCAAAATTTAAGAACTATATGCAAATTTTTAATACATGCACGTACATACTAAACAATAAACTTGAAACATTCACACAAGCTCATTTTATGTCTAACACACACACACACACACACACACACACACACACACACACACACACACACACACACACACACACACACATATATTAAAAAATTTCAGCAGGAGAAATCATGATCTAGTAGATAGTCATAAAATATATGTACTATTATATATTGTTCATTATAATTTCATAAATTCCACCAAATTCATAAATCCATGTCACTAAAAATATCCATCTAGAACCAAAATCATAAATTCATGTCACTAAAAATATCCATCCAACCAAATTTATAAATTCATCACACAAAATATCCATTGTTCACCAAATTCATAAATTCATAACTATTTAAGATCATTGTCTTAATTTAGAAACTATTGTGGCTCTCTACTGCATCTCTTCATTACTTTGTGTTTTCCTTTTCAGAATTGGAAGTCCTCCTCTCCTCTAGCCATTGTCGATGCTCATCTAAGATCCCATCCATAGCCCTGACAACATCAACAAGGGTTTGCATCCTAGGTGCAAACATCCTCACAGGAGGTGCAACACATTCTTCATTTTGAATAATGTTGATTTGATCTTGGATGGTTCTAACATTGACATTGATTTGTGCTTGCAAACGAGCATGTTCATCAATTTTAGGTGGTGGAGGTGGGGGGTTATGAGGTGGAGTGGGTGGAGGTGGAGGTGAAGGTGGTGGAGATGGATGGCGTGGAGGTGGATTGCAAATATTATTGAATGGATCCATGTGATCTTTAAGATATGAGTGAACCTACATTAGATTTGTAATTTCAAGATGTAAGATACATGTTTATGAAATACCTTTAAACCATTCAATATAAATGGCCTTAAATAATTGAATACAAATGATAAAATATGTAAGCCTCATTTATGTCTAAGGCACATGTTACTTGAATGAAAATACAATTAACTATTAATATTATATAATTTTGCATGATCTTATTATTGTTAAATTTGGTTGCCTTGGGAAACTTTGAACACCAAATTTTAAGAACTTTGATCTCCTTAAGAAATTTCATATTGGGACCCCTTACTAAATTGAATTATGATTTAGGGTGACCGGATGGGTTAACGAGATCTATGTCTAGTGAGGTCCTAAGAGAAAATGACATGGCTCAAGTGAATAAAATTTGGTGAAGTTTCCCAAGGCAACCAAATTTCATTAAGAGCCTTTAAAGAAAAAATGATGGCTTTAGGGTTTAAGGTTTAGACTTTAGAGTTTAGGGTTTAGATTAATAGGATAGCTTAAGGGGATCTACATGTAGTAAGATCCTAGGAAAAAATTGCATGGCATAAGGGAATGAAATTTGGTGGAGTTGCCTAAGGCAACCAAATTTCATTAAGAGCCTAAGAAAAATGATGGCTTTAGGGTTTAGGGTTTAGAGTTTAGAGTTTAGGTTTAGGGTAATAGGATAACTTAAGGGGATCTATGTAGTAAGATCCTATGACAAAATTACATGGCATAAGGGAATGAAATTTGGTGTATTTTCCTAAGGCAACCAAATTTCACTTTAAGGTCAGTAGGACAAAATGAACAGTTTAGTGTTTAGGGTTTAGATTTTAGAGTTCAAGGTTTAGGGTTTATAGAACTTAGGGTGAAGTTTTGGTGCCCCTTGGAATATAATGAACTTGCAAGTTAGTGAAGAACATTTTCTTGTGGAATAGTTGATTGAGATCTACTCTTGTTTCAACTGACCAACCTAGATCATGAAATCTCATTCATATTATAATCTTGCATGATCTTATTATTATTAAATTTGCCTTGGGCAACTTCACCAAATTTTAAGAACTTCTTTGATCCCCTTAAGAAATGTCATATTGGGACCCCTTAAGAAATCGATTTACGATTTAGGGTGATAGGATGGCTTAAGGGGATCTAGATGTCTAGTGAGGTCCAAATTCAGTCATATTGTGACCTCATTGGTTCATAGCTTTGGGTCAAAAGTGTTTACCCCTCTAATAAAAAAAAGTATCATGTTAAAAATGAATCAATCTATACATATCACAAAAATAACATACATCTATCAAAACAAGTAAAAATTTCCTCCTACATTAGAGGATATCAAAATAAATATGAAATATTTTAATAATTATACTTGTAATCACTTATTAATAAGTTATATCATACATAATTTTAATCACATAATAAAGGAATAAATATACATATGTAGAAGATACAAAAATAAAAAGAGGCTACTCACATGGATCTTGATCCTTCTAGGAAGTGCCTAGATTGGTGTATTTCGTGTAGGACTCTATGTAGGTGTTGGGACCTTCACCTCTCTCCTTGTATATTTCCAACAATCCCACTCACTCCCTCTATAGAATTATTTCCTTTGTTATTATCTAGTTCTTTTAATCTTCTAAATTGACCTCTTATTTATAGGAGCATAATATGAATCCTCCTCCTCTCTCTATTGTAATAATAGCCTAGTTCCTCCAACCTATCATCATGTACCTCCTCCCTTTCCCATGTAATAGGTGTACCTTAGGTGTTAAATGGTTCCATCTTGGTCTCCTTATTGATGCATTTCTATCCTTCCACATAAATCTATATAGTATCAAAATATAGGTAATTTTATGGTTATTGAATCTCCCTTAATTGCTAAAGAATCCATTATGCTTGAGGATGGGTGGATTATGATCTAGGATCACATCTTAAAAATCCTATAGAGGTCATGATATGTGTTTCTTAATACATATATTCCCATACAAACCTCTTTCCATGTATTATCAACTCTCCTATATAATAGACACCTTACTATTTAAATTTCATATAATATATACCCAAGTGTTTCCAATTGGAATTTCTATAATTATACTTTTATGGTATTCTAGATATTCATAATAGTTTTCATAAATCTACCAAATAGACCCATTCTTGACATTGAACCTACATAATTTTAGGTATGTCCAATGAAATAAACTTTACCCATAGCACTCTCACTCGCACTCTCCTATCTTGTGGATATAATAGAATAAAGTTTTCTTCCAATGATTTAGATCCCTATTGATCATGTCTAAGTATCATAGAGTGTGATCATCCACTCTTCATAAACTTGTAGAAACCAAAAGGTTTTATATTATGTGTTCAAATAAGTGAAAAATTTACAAAAAGCTCTATTGGATGGTGACAACAGAGGGTTTTTTAAGGCAACCAAATTTCATTTTAAGGTCCTAAGACAAAATTAAAATGCTTTAGTGTTGAGGGTTTAGATTTTACAGTTCAGGGTTTAGGGTTTAGCAAACTTAGGGTGAAGTTTGGGTGGCCCTTGGAGTAATTTAGACTTGCAAGTTAGTGCCAATTGGAATCGATTATACGTGCTTCGATTTACGAATTTGTTAACTAAATTTGCAAACAAACATTGATAAACTTTATGAATTTTAACTATTCTTTAACATATTGTTTTCTAATCTAATTATAATTTAACATTGAAACTAAAGTTTAACATATCATTTTCTCCATACAATGCAAATAAAATTTAAAACATTTAAGCAATGCAAAATGAATTTTTTGAGCTTGAAATTACCTAGTTTTCAAAATCAAAATGATTTGTTTGATTTCAATTTAGGGTTTTAACAAAAAATTGTTCCAATTCAATTTAGGGTTTCAATTTCTAAGCAATTAGGGTTTTAATGCAATTTTTTCATTACAATTCAAACTAGGGTTTTCAAATTCAATTTTTTTCGCTTGATTTGAATTCAGGGTTTCAAAAAGCTTGATTAGGGTTTCTAAATGCAATTTTTTATTTCATTTCAATTTCTAGGGTTTTGAAATGCAATTTTGTTTTGTTTCAATTAGGGTTTCAATTCTCAAATTTAATTTTTTTTGGTTTAATCAAACAATTTAGATTTCAAAAGCTAAATTTTGTTTGTAAAACACAATTCAAGGTTCATTTTTTCATTTCTATTAAAAAATCTTTAGGTTTCATTGCATTTTTTGATCTATCTCTACAATTACTCATTTCTACTATAATAGGAAAAAATTGCTCAAAACATGAAATAAATTAAAAAAAAATGCTAAATTCACTCATTTTATTCACAATTTCAATAAGAAATGGAAAAATGCAAAAAAAAAGGGGTGTGGGCAGGTACTTGGAGCTGTTTGTGGATGTTGTTGTCGCCTGTACTTGGGATCCTGTCCGCTGCAAAATGAACCCTATTTGTTTTTAAAAAAATAAATAGCATTAGAAAAGGGGATCCCGATTTCTACAAAACAAGATCCCATTTTTTATAAATCGGGATCCCGTTTCGTAGTAATTGGGATCCCATTCCTTCTCCATTGGTTCAGATCCTTTCAGAAATGGGATCCCAATTTTTAAAAAGAGGGATCCCATTTTATATTTAGGCTCGGGATCCCGAAGCTAAACGGAATCCCGATTTTTAAAAATTGGGATCCTGTTTTTGCAATGTCGATTTCAATTTTTTGGCTAAGGCAAAAAATTCCACGTTTCATGGACTCAACTTTGTGCACTTGCCTAGAAAGGGGGAGTTAAGTGGACGTCCAATTGTTTTGTGTGTTAAAAACACTTCTCTTTCTCTTCCTCTTGCATGGGTTCTACTTTTGTGGTTGGTGTCAATGTTGTAAGAGGTTTTTGTCATTCTAGGTTCAATTTGTAAACAACTCTCAGGTTCAAGATTAGCTTTTACTAGGTAAACCTTGTTCTTGTAAGTGCATTTCAATAAATGATGCAATGTTGAAGGCCCCACATTCATTGCATGAATCCATGGTTTTTCCAAAAGAATATTATATAAAAGATCATTAGGCATGACATGGATAGGATCTTGTAAAGTAACCCTACCAACTTTAATAAGCAATGTTATCACACCCAGTGGTTGTTTTCCCACATTATCAAAACCACAAATAGATAAAGAATCTGGTTGAATATTAGTCTTATCCACTCCAATTTTATCTAAAAGGTTTACACAACAAACATTGAGTGTCAAACCATTATCAATAAGAGTATGCTTGATGCCAAACCCATTAATAATAGCCCTTATTATCAAGGCATCATTTTATTTTAGGATTTCCAAAGGAGTTAATTCACTTTGATGAAATACAATGTCCAAATTAGATGAATGCATATTCTCAATCATAGCTACCACATCCCTTGGTTGCACACTAGGAGGGATAACAACTTGTTGTAAAGCATTTTGCAGCATGCCATGGTAAAGAGGTGATTCTTGAATCAAATCCCACAAGGATATCTTAGTAGGAGTGTTATGAAGTTCCACAAGATCATACTTCTTTCCATAGATACAAAGGTAAACAAGGGGCACTAGGAAAAATGGGTTGAGGAAGTGGTATAGATGTAGGAATGGTTTGTGGCTATCTATTATTCCTTATGGTGTATGTATGAGCAATGGTATGATAACTTGGTTGTTGCAAAAAAAATTCACTAGTGATTTTCCTTGCAAAGTTCAAGATAGCCCCAATTTATTTGCTTTATAATTGAATCTACATTGGATATTATGGATTGTAATTGTTGAGCGAGGGTGGTCCTATGCTAGTTTGTTCCTGTAGGATCTCTCAATCTTGTAATTAACTCCTAAATTTATTTTTTGTTATTTTCAATTTGCCCCAATATATTTTCTTGTGTTCTTGGATCATGATGAAGAATTCTAGGAGGTGTTTGTTGAGGTTGTTCTTCAGGAGGGATTTCATCATGAGGTGAATTAGGATTGTTAATATTTTGGGGTGGATTGACAATTCCTGAAAATTAAATAAATTTTCATCAAAAAACATATTCAATATACGTATTTAATACAAAATTCTTTCTTAAAAACTTTGAAACTTACTCCTTTGACCTCCTCAACATTGTGGAAGCATTTTGGTGAATAATTAGTGAATATTTGGTGAGAAATAGGGCTTTCTATAATGTGAGCATGTTAAATGCAGGGTTTAGGGGCCAGGGGCAAACACGTCTTAGCAAAAGTGAGACAATGAAAGGAAGTTTTTTCTTTTATTAGTTGTCTTTGCAATAATATGAGCACGTTATAACATGCTTACATTATGGCTTTAATGGGGCCAAAAAGTGGGGTGGCCACTTTTTGGTCCCCCATCTTTGTTCACTTGCCCTTGGGTGGGGTCTCAATGTAAACACACTTAACTTATAAAGTGCCATCACATGTACTAGTCTTGGGGAATTTGTGCATAAAAATTATGTAATGAATGACCTTATATAAAATGTTGAAGTTGATGGAAAACATTAATCATTATTGAGTATATTATTTACCATGTTTATAATATAATTACCTTGAGTAAAGGGAGCTACAAGTCATGCTAACACAATATTATTAGGATTTCCTCTTTCCCATTTGTATGGGCTTGTTCATAAATTGAATACTCATTTTCAAGAACATGTATGGCTAATATAAATTATCATGTCCTAGGATTGGTTGATCTAACTATTAGTGACCACACATTGTGGAGCTTATCGCACATTGAATGCCTTCATACAGTTTCAACTAAAATTTGGAAGATGTATGGAGATCCCAATGAACCTCCATTTATAAAAATATTTTTATGGGCATCCTTCTAACTCTTGATGATTTTGAGAGCCCTTCATATAATAATAATATATAAGAGAAGATTTAATAATGAGATATTTATATATTGTAATACCTCCATTTCTACCTTTTACCCTCTTGCACATTTAACACTAGTAATTTTTCTATCACCTCCACCTACTACATTGATAGAGAAATCATTTTACCTATATATCACTATAGATACTCCTCAAGAGGTCCACAATGTATTTTTTTATCATTGGGACATATTTATTTGGCATGCATTATTTATTTGTAAAATCCTAAATTTTGGATCTTAGGGAAACCATTGAAAATATATATCCTCTATTTGATGACAACTCACTCTAATTTATGCCTCTCATTTTGGTTCCTCATTTTCTCTCATTTTCAAATCATGCTACTATCTTGACACATCTCAATCCACATTAGTTTAGGTTTCACACCTCTATGGTCTCTATCCTTGAATATTTTATAGTACAAGTGAAAGACCTACTTGTATTTGTATTCTTAGAGACAACAAACATGAATTCTTTAGATATTAATCATTTAGTTTTTTGAAACATAAATTTAAAATTAGAAATAGATTTTCTAAATATTTTTTAGTTACACTCTAGCCATATGTTCCAAATAAAAATTAAAATTCTCACTTTCCAAATACAAGAGAAGGTGGAATCTTTATAGAGTGATAGTTAGATAATGAAATGATAAAATTTGGATAAAGATATGTTGAAATGATATTTTACTTGAAAACTCTAGATTTATTTAAAAGGATAGTTTCATTAGTGAAGAGGGCATGAGTGATTGAGACTAGGACCCTAAAGATGTTTATGCCTGACCATTTGTTCTATCATTTTTATACTAAAATTAACAAATTGAGGGCTTATACCACTGAGATAAATAAAAAAGAAGAGATGGTGTCTCCTTACCTAATACCTTGTGAGGTTTTGAAGAAATCTACTTGACTGCCATTTATTAATACAAAATACCTGATCCTATATACACAAGAGTATATCCATTTGCACAGTCATTGAAGAAGCCAAAAATTTTGAGATCTAATAATAAACATTCCTAGTTTACCCTATCATAAGGTTTAATAATGTATAGTTTAATAACCATCATAACTCTCTTGCTAATGGATTGGAAAATGTCATGTGCAATTAGAATCCCTTTAGAACGTTCTCTCCCGAGCACAAATTTTCCCTATTCTTTTGAAACCAAATGGGAGATTAAGGATCCTAGCCTGTTAGAAATGAATTTAAATTTTTTTTTATAATTTTTTAATATTAAGAGACTATCTTAAAGTCATAAAAAGGAGGGATTTGATTTTTGGGGAGTAGGGATAAAAAAGAGAGATATTCAATTCCTTGAGAATATTTCTTTCCTTCAAAATTCTTTTAGTGCTAGTCATATGTCCTTGTTGACAAAATCCCAATATTTTTAAAGGAATAAATCTTTGAAAATAATTAGAATTAGGAGCCAAGTATCATTAGGCATGAGGAAGAATAATATATGTATTTCCTCCAAAGGGAAACTTGTCAAATTAGTAATTTATTTTATTCTTTAGATACTAATGAAGGAATGTTGTTTAATTGTAAGAGGAAAAGATTTTAACATTATTTGAGCCATAAAGTAGTTTCCAAAGTAGGAAATAACTTGTTTTTGAATATCTTGATGATTTATTAGTAGTAGGCCTAAAGAATAATAAATTCTCAAGTTAGTGTTTGAGAAAACTTCCTAAATTTTGTTAGGAATGGAAAAAAATGTGCTCTTGTTGTGCTCTTTTAGCTACAATTCTCTAGATTCATGATGCTAGTAGTTTTCTTCTATATGAAGTATTTTTTAGAGTCCTTCAAGGATTATTTCTTGCTTAAAGTTTTTCCTATTCATTCCAAATTTGATAATATGGTTGTTTAGGGTAGATAGCTATCATTCTAATCAAAATAATTCTTGGAATATGTTCTTGAAACACTTTTTGTTCCATTTCTTGATTTTTAACTTCACATACTTTAATTTATTACAAAGATAGAACATTCTTAATCTAGAATTAAAATGAGAATTAGTTCACCATTTTCAAAGAAGATGGATGATATTTTTGTAATCACATCGACTCAAACTTGAAGGGGCCTTTTTTGGTGTTTTATCTTCAAATAAATCAACACAATCTAGAAATGATCAAAACTTATTAAGGGGATTTAATAGTTATTAAAAAATTTAGTGAATTGAAAATCTATTTGCCAGAGAGGAGGAATTAGTCTAGTTGTTCAATAATGAGGTGGAATTTATTTCTCTAATTGGTCAATGTGAACTTTCCATTTTTTTAAACATCTAGTCAACAAGATGATTTGAATTGATGAAATCTTTGAAATCTTCCAC
>VDFB02105407.1:0-11870 GCA_007258455.2 Sequoia sempervirens | reverse complement strand
GAGTGCCCTTAGAGCCCTTATGATAAATAGTTGCTACCAACACATGGTCAATGTGAGATTTGGATATCATGGATGGTGAAATGCATTGAGGGATATGATATTTAGATGGATTAGTTGGCAGTTGGGAACCTTATATTCTCCAAACTTGGGATGATGAGCAATGATGGGTGGATATAGAGATTTTATTGGGACTAATGTCTTGATATACCTTGTAAGTCACTCTTGAAGCTTGGTTTTGCATTGCTGGACTTTTTTTATGGATGAATTTCCCTTTTTTTATTTTTCCCCATAGTTTCTTTGACTGATGGAGTTTGATAAGGATGATTTTCTTTCTTTTTCTTTTGTATCCATTTAAAATTTTCTTGTCCAATTTTTTTTACTAATTCTTCTGCTTCAATGACTTGTTTCATTTGTGGGTATAACTTTGTCTCTTGTTGTTGGTCTCAATCATAGGGTCAAAATATGCGTGGATGACGATTCATGCCATGGCTAGTTGTAGCATTGGTAGCAATTTTATCATAAGGACTCTTCATGCTCTCTATGTTGATGCTTGCACTAGATAAAGGTTCCCCCAGTATTATAGAGGTATCACTGATATGTTTAGATCCCTTGTTGAATAACCAATACCTTGATGCTTAGGATTGCCAATAATCTGCACTGGTGCTAGGATACCCTATTCATGTAGGCCTAATCCTTTGTCTTGATAATGCATCCATTGAGAAATAGGATATTTCTTACCTTGGAAATAAGGTGTTAATCCTTCTCTGCTCTATTGTGGATCTTCAAATGTTATAGATTTTTCATTGGTAGAATCCTTAATATGTGGGATAACTTCCTGATTGATATTTTTGACTTGATCCTATGAAATATCAGATTTTGATGGACCTTCAAAATGTATTGGTGCTTCTTTGACTGTTGTATACCCAATGCTCTGATGCTCAAGATTTTTAGTTGTCCTTGTTGATTTTAGGATACTGTGCTCCATATTTTCATGCTCGATGTCTTCAACCTACTTGGAGGATGTTTCTGATTTCAATGCTTCTTCTTGATCATTTTCTGATAGGTCTATAGATTTTGCTATATCTTGATCATGTGTACAGATGTTAAGAGTAGGTGACTCTTGTTCCTTGATAATTTCATCAAGAGTATGGTACTCTTGTCTTGGATGAAGATCATCTACATGTCCATTAGGAGTAAGCATCTCATGGGTAGATGTATGTGTGCTTGGTGTATGGGTTTGTTCTTTTGGAAAATATTGGATGTCTTGGAAGATATCTACCAAGTCATTGTAGTATTTTGATGATAGGGATTCTTGATCTTGACTTTGTGTGGTATCATCTTTGATATGATTTGGATCACATTCTTGAAATGGGAAAATTTCAAAGAAGGGATTTCCTGTAAAGGATCCTTGGATTTTCTCAAAATGTGGACATATGGGTGATAGCTCTTGGCTTAGATTTTCTGCATTTGGTATAAGTGTTGGATTAAGAGTCTCTTGATCATCAATATGTACTATCATGAGGTTGGATGATGTCAATATATCTTGGACTGAATCATTGCTAGACTTGAGTGATTGAGTCTGATCATGCTTGGGATTAAATTCTTGATTTATGTCATCTTGGTCACTAGATGATGTAGAGACATTATTAATGTGATCAGTGATAGATAGATCTTGATCGTTGTTTTCAACTTTTGAGGTTGAGACATTGTCATTGTTGTCATTAGTGTTTGAGCCTTGAACGCCATTTTCAATAGCTATTTCTCCTTGATCAATAAGGTCTTGGATGATATTTTTGGGTGTAACACATTCTGGTGTATCATGACCTCTAATTTTGTGGAACTCGCATTGTTCATACAGTCTATACCCATGAGGTTTAAAGTTTGGTTCACCATAAGTTAGACTGTCATTGATTTTGATAAGGTTTTGTTGTACTGGTTTGTGCATGATTACCTCTAAAGTCTCTCCCAAAGGGGTGAATTTTCTTATTGGTTGATCGTATTGCCTCTGTTTCCCTCCCTGATTTGTCTGCTCTTGATTTTGTTGTTTGTTATTCAATTAATTGTTTCGATAACTGAGTTGATTGTTATTTTGTAACTGTAAGGTTATATCATCAATAGGTGTGTTCATTTGCTTTGGAAGGATGTTATAACCTTGTTTTTTGATGAAATTTGCTCGATCATAGATGGGTTTTTGTGAAGGTGTGTACCCTTGATAACCATGTTGTGTATAAGGAGGGTTAAGTCCTTTTTTTGTGTTGTAGGTACCTTGAGGGTAGGGTGCACCTTGGTATTGAACTTGAGGAATTCTTTGATCTTGAGTTTGAGGTACACCTTGGTGTTGTGGAACTCCTTGATACTACGGATATTGGAAGTGTTGTTGATGTGTATATTGAGGTGTTTGTGGAATGATGTCCATTTGTTGTGGATATGTAATGTTTTGACATTGCACATGGCTTTGGTGATACGTTAGATTGTGATTTCATTTAATTTCCTCAAGATCTCTCTCAATTTTATCTAGGGAAATTTGATGTTATGGTTTTATTCCTTGGTGGTGATTTTGAAATGCTTGATGTTGTTGCCCTATTTGATGTTGTGACCCTTGATAAGAGTAGTTTGGGTAATAGATCAACATGTTTTGGGGATGTTTTGATACTCAATACCCTATCATAAGGTCACTTGGTTTATATCCTCATTGGTCTCTTCCACTATTTGTGGTGTTTCCTGGTGGGATACTATCACTTTTTTTGTTCTTTCTATGTTGTTGAACTAGAGCAGTCGGATGCCAGATGGTCATAAAGTGTAATGGTGTTTGAGATGGTTACTATGAAGCTCAAAACCCTAGGGTTTGAGTTTTGTTTTGGAATTTTTCTACTTTTTGGAAATCAAAATGTTGAAGAATGAGGGTTGATATTCCACTTTCTTATCTAGAGGATATGTTGAGGGAAAGCTTACTTGTACTATCTGTGAGTCCCAAGTAACTATTGATATCATAGATGTTTGAGTGAAGGAATGACCTTAATGGTTTGTTTGATTTTTCTCTTCAATAAATAGGATGGGAATAATGGATGTGAGACTTATCTCGTTTTCCACTTGTTTTTTTCAAACAATGACCCTATAACCTTGGTTTGTTTTCCCCAAGTGTCAGCAAGATGTTCAAGACTATGAGCTAGAATGGTAATTGTAATCTTGGTGTGTTTCTATCAAATGCTAGGACTATTTAGGAAAAAGTAAGCTTATGTTTGGAAAATGCAAGGATCTCATTAGCAAGTGTGTTGTTTTCTCAAAAGAAAATGAAAGGAAATAAAGCAAGTGTGTGGATCCTGCAGCAAGTTCTCATTTTCTATCACAAGCAATTGATTTTTTTCAGTGGATTTTTTGGGACAGCAAATGAATGCACTAAAATTTTGGCTACTGCTCAGAAATTGTGGCAACTGCATTGGAATTGATGCAATTGCTCAAGTTTTGTGAAAATTGGTCTCCATGTGTTTTGTTTCCTTTGTGTTTTGGAGTATGGAAAATGATAGAACAACACTAGACTAACTCCAAAAGTATGGACTTTGTGTGACCTGAATATCTATAGCTTAATTTTTGAAATCACAACACCCAAGCCATAGTTCCCTAATGTTTACTTTGCTTTCATGTAACTTGAAAAAAAAGCCTGAATATCTAAAAACCTTGAAGGAAATCCTCTAAGGAGTGCAAATAAGGGGCTTCTCTCAAAAGCATACACCAATTCAAAGGGTTTGTGGTTTGACCATCATGTTCCGTGTTTGTTTTGATGTGTTCTTTCTCTTTAAATCAAGCACTGAATTTGATGTTTTGGATTGTTTTTCAAATGTACTTTGGGAAAGTTTAACATCAACAAACATTTACAACCCTAGTGGAGAGAAACCATCATTTTAGGTGGGCCTACCTCATGCTTCGAAGAGATGATTTTACATGCGACTTATGGTGTGGGCCTGTAGTCAGACTTCACAAGTAACTTCTTAGAAGTAAATTTTGATGCACCACTTTCAAAGAATGTTTTGGATAATAGGGTGGCTTCTAAAACAATTGGCTCTTAGTAATGTTTTGGGGATATTATTTTTGGGCACCTATACATGTGGTGTTTTGTTCAATTAAGAACACTCCTAGCCCTTACAGGTTTTTACGCATCACAAGGATACTGAGGGAGAATACATCGGTATAGGACAACAGCACCCAGTGAGTGATGAACTTTCCTCGCACTCACAAAAAAATTATATAGGAGTCTAGAACGAAAGTATCACCTAGGTCGCCTATGAGTTCTCCGACGCAAGAGTTTCCTCAAGTAGGCAGGCCCTCTAAAAAGGTATGCTTGAAAAGAAAGGTGTGAAACTCAAAATTTTTTCACTCACCCAAGATCACCAAAAGGTGCGAGGGGAGAAGACAAACATTTAGCTTGCCAATCAATAAATACATGAAAACATGAAATGTGTTCATTTTTAGAGCCAAAATTGAAGTGCTTTGTTTTTATGAGCACCAAAATAAGAATTCCTAATGTAAGAAAGCTTAAGGGTGGTTCAATTTTAATAGCACCAAAACAAATGTGAGTTTTCATGTTCTTTTTTAAGAGCACCAAAGATCAAATGTTCCTAACTTTAAGAAAGCTTTCAAAATTGGCTCATTTTTATCAACACCAAAACCAAATGTGAGTTTGTGTTCATTTTTAGAGCACCAAATTCAAGTTTTTCCTAAGTTAACAAAAGATATTTGCGGATCCATAAATCTTGGACTGATCATCTTCCCTACAAAAAACAAGTTAGAATCATGTAAATCCTACATCCAAATTTGTTAATATCTATTACACATTCAGAAACAAGCAAAAGTTAGTGGAAAAATTCATTACAATAGTGCAAATTTGTGCACTTGTCTATCAAAGCAATTGCTCAGTTCTTAGAGAAAATGCTCAAAAACCAAATGCAAAAGCACCCTGTCAGAAAAAAAAATGCTCAAATTGCAGCGAGCAAATGCTACCTTTGTCCGAAATCACGAGAAGTTTCGAGAAAAAACATTGATCACATTTACTGGAGTCACCTTGTGAGTTCCCATAGCAAGTACCGCAGTTCTTATTCTACCCAAGCCTCAATTTTCTTGGCCCCGTCAAATTTTCAATTACAGGCTGATCTTGATTAAGCTCCTTCCAGAATATGTTCCAGGACTGTTTTTGAAAACAACTCAGTAGAACGTGGTGTGTGGTTGGGGTTCCATGAGAAATTTGTAGAATAATGGGAGAACTCATTGCTGGCTGGTCAGTCTGTGAGGCATGAGGTGGTATAGTAAGGTCGACATTTAAATGCAAGGATCTGATATACATGCAAATTCCCAAATAATTTATTGAAGGCTGTTGGGAACCATATGGTGCAGGTGAATGCAAAAAAGAAAAAAGTAATTAGCAGAAATTGTAGATTGAGCATTGATTAATTGAATGCGAATTTTATTTGTTAAATTTTCTCAAAATAATAATGCATAGACAAATTTTGATTACATTTCCTTAGTTCATCTATTTTCTTTTCATGAAATTAAATGTGTTTTGTTTAGGTACTTCAGCTTTTCCCTAGAAACTTGAGTGATTAAAACCAGAACATAGGGCTTGTTTGCTAATTTTGAACCATCATTCTCAATACAAGAAGTTTAAATATTTTGAATATTTAAAATAGAGATATTCTCCATCCATTTTCAAATTTTAAAATATTAAATATGTTATTTAATATTTTCCACCTCACTCTAATTTCATTTTTAAACATAATTAAATATGAATTATTTAATTATGTGGGTTTCCATTTCCATCTTCACTCCAAATTAAATAAATTTAATTTATTTAATTCATTATTAACTCACCTTCCCAAAATTCTAACTCATGCTAACTCGCCCTTCTAAATTTGTATCTTATCCTTCAAAATGGAATTTTCCCTTCGAACTCAATAAAGAGAAAGGAAACCTTCCATTCTTCTGTCCACTTTCGAAAATCTCTCGCCATCCATTCGAAACAAGCTTAATCCGGACCGTCGATCGATTCAGCCAATCAAACTCGTTTGAAAACTCTATAAAAGCATGTGCAAATCCAAGCCTTGGTTAATCATCCACATACACTTTGCATAATCGCTCACATATGCACACTTCGTATACTCATTTACATAGCCATATTTTCATCAGCCTTTGCATGCATATTAGTTTTAATAGCATAGCAATATTTCTCATACTAGCATAGCTTTCTTGCATTTTGCATATTATTGCATTTTTAGATTTCATCTCGTTCTTCATGCTGCCATTTTGTTGAGCTCTACCTGCTGATCTGAGAGCCATTTCGAAGCAACAAAATGCTGAAGTTAGAGGAGGATAAGACGGTTTCGAGAAGCTGCTGTTACGGTTTGCGTATTTCATTTTTCTTTTACAGCTTTTTCGATTTAATGTTTTATTAACATGTGTTTGAATTTTTATTTAGATTTGATCCAATTTTCTCACACCTGATTTTAAATACGTATCAAAGAGTGTATTCGCCTGATGTTGGATTGTTCTTATCACCGTGAAGCCTCCATAGTTCATGAAAAGCTTGATGAATGGTTGCTTGATGTTGATCGAAAAAAGGTTGAAGCTCTATCAATGGTAATTGTGACAGCACTTCGTTGCATAAAGTATGTTGATTCTCTGATCCTTTTTTTGTGAGGAGAGAGGTTTGTTATATAGGAAATGAGATTTTGAATCAACGATCAAGATTCAACAATGTTGGATCAAGATCAATGGTTGAAATATGTTGAGAGGATTTAGACATAAGAAGATTGTGCAAAAGTTGATTGCACAATTTGTGTAATTAAGGAATATATTGGCTAGTCAGGATTTAGATTGATCAGTCAGGATTTGATTGATCAAACAGGATTTGATGGTTCAGTTAGGAATTATATGGTTGAGTTATCCAATTGGATTGCTTAGTTAGCAAATTAGATTGATTAGTCAACAAGCATAATTTTCTCAATCAGAAAGTGGGTGAGGAATTATGAATTAATTGATTTAATTAATTCATTCATTTTTGGGAGTTGAATGTGCAAATCAAGTTTGACTTTTGCAAACAAAGTTGCATTAGTTTGATTTGATTTTTGATAAATGATTTGAAAAGTTTGATTTAATTATTCATATTTTGGAGGGAAAGTGTGTTAATTAAATTATTATGATTTAATAATTCAATTAATTTAGAGGAATAAGGTGAATTAGTGACGTAATCAAATAATTGGCGTTGTTTGACTAATCAGGACGAAATAAGATTAAATTAGGACTTTATTAAATAAATGTAATTTATTTATTTGGTCGAAATGGTGAAAAAGTGAATTAATTAATATTGTTTTATTCAATTAATAGCAGAATTAGGGTTTTTAAGACATTAAATAAATGAAATTTATTTAATTTATCAAAAATAGTGAAAAAGTGAATTAATCAAATAATGTTGTGGTATTCAATTAATAGAGGAAATTAGGGTTTTGGATGTTGTTTGATGTTGTGTGACATTGTGTGACGTTGTGTGATGTTCTGGGATATTGCAGGATGATTCTGAGATGTTTCAGGGTGTTGCAAGATGATTATGAGAGGTTTCATGATGTTTTGGGTTGATTCTGACATGTTTTGAGACATTATGGGTTGATTCTGAGATGTTCTGAGACATTATGTACTGATTCTAAGATGTTACGAGACATTATGGGTTGATTATGAGATGTTCCAAGATGTTCTAGGTTGATTATGAGATGTTCTGAGACATTATAGGTTGATTCTGAGATGTTTTGAGACATTATAGGTTGATTTTGAGATGTTTTGAGACATTACAGGTTGATTCTGAGATGTTCTGAGATGTTTCGAGAAATTACGGGTTGATTTTGGGATTTCCTGAGACATTATGGGTTGATTTGGGATGTTGTTCAATGTCATTCAATGTTGTTCAGGGTGTGTAATAGGTGTTAGGTTGAAATTTACATTTCTACAGATGGTAATGAAAAACAAAAAGACTCCAGAAGAGAATACACACAAATGGAACTTCTTGGCACCCTCAAGGTCAAACATACCTTCCAATAACATGAACTAAGAAACCAAGAAAGGGTAATTTAGGCAACACATGTCACCTGCTACCCACCAACATGCTAAGGTCCAACATGCCCACCCAAAACATAGGATAAAGGGAAGTAATCAATCTCTACCTCGACAGACTCTCAACCAAGGGAGTCACTCCAATCCCATAGGGTAAGGCAAGGCCTAGGAGGCATCATTCCTCCATAACACAAGTCAAGGTTGGGAAACTCAACCCTCTAAAATGCAATACTAAGGCACTCAAGGCAAGAGGTGTTGGAAAAAAAAGGACATGAAACTGAGAGGGGGGGTGAATCAGTTGTCACAGAATATATTAAACTTTTCAATCTTAACTTAATCTTAGATCTGATGAATGAATAATAAACCATAAACAATCAACACATCAAAAACATAAAGAACACCAAGATTTTTACGTGGAAACCCTATTAGGGTAAAAACCACAGTGGAGGTTAGTCCACAATATTATACCCTGTTAAAAGTATAAGAAAAATGGGAATGCACATGCATTCAGGCACACTACCTAGAGCTCACTGCTCAGATAAAAAAGAAGACTCATTGTCCAAAGAAAGGTTTGGATTAAAACCATCCAAATTGTGAACTGATAAAATAGCTTCTACACAAGCTTGATTACAGTTCCAGTTAAGCACAAAAAAAACCTTCTTCACTCTTCACTCAAACTTCTTCACACTTCGCTCAATCTTCTTCACACTCTGCTCAGCAATCGAATGATATTCGCACATACACACACAAGAGCACATCGAGCACTCTGAGCATACTTAACACACCCTACACTGATGAAACAATTTCTCTTATATATCTGCAACATGAGATTGCATCAACTTAGTTAGCCAGAAATATAAAACACATTTTCAATGTTGGCCCAAATTTACAAATAAATTTACAATGTGAATCCACCAAGGTCAGCCACAACATAGTGGAGAGAAAAATTAACAACTCCAACACAAAAATACTTTAATTAATTTCACCTCGAAGATCCACAGCACGCGACAACCATCATGTCGGCCAAGAACATGAAAAACTGAACATATAGAGAAAAACTTTGACCACGAGCACACTAATCAATGTGGATGTACCACAAAGATAGAGCACAATTTGGAAGCATCCATGAGCACCAAGAAACAATAGAGAAGCATCCAAAGCAATAGAAACACACAAACTTCATTCTGGAACACTGACATAACCCACAGAAATACTGTCAAAACACAAAAGTTCTTAACACGGTCAGATCTTCATGTGGACCTCTGAAACTTTTGAAGGATGTACTAGATAAACTCAATAGAAAACCCTTTAATCCACAACAAATTATCTTCAACGTACAAAACAAGACACCTTCATGACTTTCACAATTCCACAGGGAACCAGGAACTCTTCTTTTAACAATTTTCTCAATATCCTCGACATATACAACTTTCAATACACCAAATGCTAATAGTGTTGACATCAATGACAACCACATATCAGCAACACATCCACAAAATCCAACAATCTCCCCCTTTGGCATTGATGGAAACACATGATGTGAAAAACACCATCAACCCAACTCTCAATTAGCACTTCCTCCTCCTTAGATTCTGACTCTTCTTCCTTGACCTCTTTTGCATGAACTTCTCCCTACAAGACTCTTCACTCCAGGTAAGCAACATTTTTTCACATTACTCTTCTCCCCCTTTGACATCAATGGAAAATATAAGCATTATATTTCCACATACAAGATTTGAACAACATATCTGCACATCTAACTACTCCCCCTAAGTAGCATCCATGAAAACATCAATCTAGATCAGAATATGATCATGAAATGCACAGTTTGATGCAAATTAATGAATCCTAGTTCATATCATGAGGGGTAATCACCCCTAGCATCCATCTGAGATACTCAAAAGTATCCTTTGGCAGTGGCTTAGTGAAAATATCTACAATTTGCTCTTTGGTAGGCACATACTCCAGTCTGACTTCTTTCTCACCTACTTTTGCCCTCAAGAAGTGAAACTTGATTGATATATGCTTGGTCTTATAGTGTAGCACCGGATTCTTTGATATGTTTATTTTACTTGAGTTGTCACAATATATGGAAATAGGTTCATCAGCACTCTTGATATCTTTCTCTCAAAGATCCTGCTTCATCCACATCACTGGAGTATGGCTGTTTGGCAGCAATATGCCTCTCAACAAGAGATAGAGAGAAAATGGAATTCTGCTTTTACCTTAACCAAAGTTAGTTACCAGTTTCTTCCCTTTGTGGGAAGAAGGTGCACCACTAGTACTCTTCCTCATCATCTACCTCTTGCCCATTCCAAGATAAGCATCTGCAAGTAAGATTCATCATCCTTAGGATAAATAAAGCCCAAAGTTAATTGTTCCTTCTAGATACCTAAAATTTTAAATGCAGTTAGCCATGAGATTCCTTTGGATCGCCTCGAAATCTGAAGCAACCATACACATAGTATCTAGAGTAATGTTTATTCCGGTTCTGAGTTAAGTAGAGAAATCCACCAATCATTGACCTGTATCTGGTTTGATTTTCCTTAGGAGAATCATCACTCTATGTTAACTTGCATCTGGTTATCATGGGAGTACCAATAGGCTTTGAGTTATCCATTGCAAACTTCTTTAGCACCTCCCATTATTTGGACCTAGATAGAAGATCCCCTTATTTAACTGAGTAACTTTGTAAATCCCGTAAAAATACTCCCTGTCTCCAATCATATCATCTCAAATTCATTCTTCATTCTTACCAACAAGCTTCCATACATAAAATTATCATCTCCTCCAAAAAATAATGTCATCAACAAAGACCTCAATAATCAACTCTTTGTCAGCATCCAACATGAAAGGCAAGTTACACGTACAATACCTTTATTGAATCCAAGCTTCAGTAAATATTTGTCCAGTCTAGCATACCAGGCTCTGGGGGCTTGCTTGAGTCCATATAGAGCTTTCTTCAATCGACAGACCATGTTTTCCTTGTTAGTCAGTTGAAATCCATCCAGCTACTCAATGTAAACCTCTTCATCTAGCTCACCATTCAGAAAAGTAGACTTTACATCCATTTGATAGACATTATAGTTCTTATATGCAGCATAAGCAAGAAATAACCTTACAACTTCAATTCTAGCAATAGGGGCAAAGGTTTCTTCAAAATTAATACCTTCCATTTGTGAATACCCTTTACATACCAATCTTTCTTTATTTCGGACCACTTCACCTTGTTCATTCAGCTTATTTTGAAAGACCCATTTAGTGCCAATCACATTTTTGTCTTTAGGTCTAGGAACAAGTACCCACATATTATTCTTTTCAATCTGCATTAATTCTTCCTTCACAGCTTCCATCCAGTGTTCATCATTGAAAGCTTCATTGACATCTTTAGGTTCAATCTTGGACATCAGGCAATACTCTTCTGCAATCTTTCTTCTAGTTTGCACACCTTTATTTTTGTCTCCTATAATTTCATTTTCAGAGTGATTTAGCTTTTACAATTTGAGTTTCCAGGTTTCTTAGGAACTCTTGTGCATTCTTTTGTTCTTATTTTTCACTCTTGCACTTTGTCTCTTTTTGCTTCCTAACCCGCCTTTATCAATGTAACAAAAGAAAAGTTACATGAATAAGTACAGTGCTAGTCTTAAAGTTGATTCTGTGTCTGAGCATTCTTCCCTTTGTTTGTATTGTTTTCATCTGAATCATATCCACAATATCTAGATGATTTAGTAGATTCCTCATCAACTCTGAAATTTGCACTCTCAACCATTTTTCTTGGTCTT